>JAGFZM010005756.1:2500-16939 GCA_017657215.1 Limnothrissa miodon
GGTGAAGGCCTTTAATAAGTGCAGGAAGAAGCAGCAGAGAGCATCAGAGGAAGATTAGCTTTCAGGGATTAGCCGCCCCTGCAGGGGCTCCACAAAAGCGAGGCCCCCCGGCGGGCTGGAGAGGTGGAAGAGGGGGTCAGGGGAACACTTCACTCAGACCCACACACAGGCGCAGGGGCAGCAGGGGGCAAGGGCGGGGGCAGGGTGGAGAGGGGAGGGGAGGAGCGGTGGGGCTGCTGAGGGCGATTAGGGCAGGGATGCAGAGGGGTCGGACCAAACCATCACCTCCACCAACCTTCCTCCACCCCAATAAATCCTGACGGACCCTCCAATCCTGTTATCCCAGACCCAGTCAGGACAAGGTGGGGCAGGAAGGAGGGGGAGGATTGTGTGTGTGTGTGTGTGTGTGTGTGTGGGGGGGGGGGGGGGGGGGTGGGGGGGGGTTTTTGTTTTCTCTTCTCTACATCTCTACATACTTTTATTCCTCCATCACCCTGGGCGGGGGCCGGGGGGGTGGGGGGGGGGGGGGGGGGGGGGGGGGGTGGGGGGGGGGGGGGGGGGGGGAATTGAGGGTGATGGAGGAATAAAAGTATGTAGAGATGTAGAGAAGAGAAAACAAAAACAACAACAAAAGAAGGGTGAAATGATCCATGGTGATCCTGGCCTCCACACCACAACCATGCATCACCAGGGCAACAGTGTCTCGGGGGATAAAGGTCTCTGTGCAGGACCTCTGAGAAGAGGTGCGGGTGTGTGTGTGTGTGTGTGTGTGTGTGTGTGTGTGTGTGTGTGTGTATGGTGGGTGGGCGTAGGTGGTGGTGGTGGTGGGGTTTCATTGAGACGTCTGAGGTCCGATCAGATATCGGCAGCGCCATGACAACGGTCGTTAATCAAGCCCTCCGTGTCAGGGTGTCGCTCGGGAAACCGCAGGGTCTTTACCGCAGGCCTTCATGCAGTGGGATCAAGCCCTCCGCCAACCCCATCAAACACTAGACACTCAACAGACCAACAGTCTGCCGCCCTGAGCCTCAAAAGCCTGCCGAAGATTTATATGCTAATAGAAACATGTGAGGCCACAGGCACTGGCTCAGAGCGCTACGCTAACCCTATTTAAGAATACTCCCCTCCTCAGCATTACCATCACCTTGTCTCCATAGCACAAGGACTTTAGAGGAGGAATCTGGTTGGACAGTCCAGGGCTGTTATTCAAGGTTGAGTTGACAGTACTGGCAGTTAACTGAGTGGGGCAAAGAAAGACTTAAAGGAGACTTAAAGGAGAAATCTGATGGGAATCTGTCCATAGCTCTGCGGTTCAGGGTCCCTAAATGTTTTCTGTCTTTAAACACGGTTCTTTTATCATTGACAGAATAGCCTAATAACAGAAACAAAACGTCTATTACATCTGCAAGACTACACAGCCTGTTGTGTCCTTTACACACTCTCTTGCTCTCCTTTCTCACCATTACTCACCTGCTACTGTCACTCGTTCTAACTCGTCACTTAGCTTATATGAGATTTATATTAGGCCTGCACTACTCCTGGGTATTTGGGAAGCAAATTTAGGCAAATTGGAAACCGCTAATGCTAAATAGGAGACTCCGAGAGCTCCCAGGGCTGGGAATTTCTGACATCTTAATAACAGCACATGTGTCATTTAGATGCCTTTCACTCTTTAAAATGAGTCATCTGTGTAAACAGTCATTAGTTTGCACCAAAAGAAAATCCCACACAGCAGCAATTATGAGCCTACTGCAGTGTTGGGTGCATCTGTACCCTAATAGCAAACTATACAACAGATTCATATTTTAAAAGTTAGGGAAATAATAAAATTAAAATATATAATTTGGTTGGATCTAAAACCAAGAACCGTGGCATCCGTAATTGAGATTGTCCATTAGCGTTAGCTTGCTTTAGGTGTTAGCATTAGCTGTCCCTAGAGTTTGTGTTCATTAGCCTTCAAGTACATGCTGTCACCAATAAACGCTTTGCAGATTCGTATTGCCAGTGACAGCATGGGAAGACTGTGTGTTATGCAGCATCAAAACGTAGGGCACTGCATTGCAGTTTGTTGCATAAAAGTCTGCATGGGGTTTATGCGTGGTTCACTGCAATGCAGTTTTGTGCATGAGGCCTTTGCAGTCTGGTTCTTGGACCTTTAAAACCATTAAAAATGTGGCCAGCCATAGGATTTACAACGAAGGCAGCTATAATATGTTTCTTTGGACATATGGTAAATAGTATATAGTTTATTTGTGTCTTATGGTCATATGGTTTATAGTATACATGTATGTCTTATGGAGTTGGTTTAGTAGTTTGACACACACTTCTCTCTTTAAACACTGAAAGACAGTGTGTGTGTGTGCGTGTGTGTGTGTGTGTGTGTGTGTGTGTGTGTGTGTGTGTCTGTGTGTGTGTGCCCATGTGATCCCTATAGAACCAATAAGACTTATAAGTCAGCTGGTTTTGTTCCCACCCACTCTCTGTCACTCTCTTATGTAATTGTATTCTTTCTCAGAACTGTGTGTGTGTGTGTGTGTGTGTGTGTGTTTGTGTGTGTGTGACATACACCCCAGTTTGTGTGTGCAGACACACGTGCAGACATGACAGCTTGACAGTTTCTCACCAGGATGTGTGTGAGATGAATTGGTATAATTCTTCAATCTCTTTTTTCTCCGTTGGTCATTTGTCTTTCTTTTGCTCTCTCTCTCTCTCTCTCTCTCTCTCTCTCTCTCTCTCTCTCTCTCTCTCTCTCTCTCTCTCAAAGTACAAATGCTTTGTACACAAAAGTAAACCAGGACAGAACACAATTTAATTCATTAGTTGTAAATGGGACATTTTTAGCAATATAGTAAAAGGTGCTCAAGGAAAACATCTCCTACCCCTTTGGCACTAACAAGTGAAGTTCTGTTTCTATGGTTTCTTAGTTACATTTTTACAGCCTTTCCTCTGTATGTAGCCACGTCTGTCTGTCTGCTTTTTTTTCATATCCAGACTATAAAAGCTTACCTAAGAGGGAAGTCATGCAGATGACGTAATGAATGTTGCTGCTGTGAATTACATTACTGTAAAGATTACTGTGAAGACTTTGAAAATACTTAAAGATTCAGTTAATTAGGCTTTTGCCAGGATATGGCAGCTGGTGCTTGTCTCTGTGTTCTTCTCAAAAGGGAAGTCTGAAGTGAAGGGGACTGGCTACAGTCAATACCTATCAAACATTCCCTTTTGTTTAGCGTCAGCCACTGGTGACTCTTTGATCTCCTGGCTAGAAGGAGAATAGAATCGGAAGATTCTACACTGAGCCGTTTCTGATGAAAAACTCTTCTGTCGTTCTATCTGATGAAAAATGCATCTTCTCTTATTCCTCTCTCTGGTATTTTCTCATCTCTTCTCGTATCCCTTCATGTCGATCACATTCTTCAAGGCCTCTCCTTTTCTTGCCGTCTGAAATCTCTTTTTTCTCTTCCTCTCTCTTTACTTTTCTTTCACTCTCTTTTCTCTCTCTGCTTTGTGGGTGTGATAGATTTTTTTCACCTGGCAGCAGGGGTGTGGGTGTCTCTCCCACTCACACCAGCACATGGTATAGACGGCTTTGCTGAGCATAGTGTGTCTGTGTGTGTGTGTGTTCATGTGTTAGTGTGTGTGTGTGTGTGTGTGTCTGTGTGTCTGTGTGTGTGTGTCTTGCATGTGTGAGTGTGAGTGTGTGTGTGTGTGTGTGTGTGTGTGTGTGTGTGTGTGTGTGTGTAATAAACTGTAGCTGGCTGGACTGGCAGTGCTCTGTGTTGGCTGGTGTTCTGGAGTCTGTGCGGTCTGGACCGTCATGGAGGCTCCTCTGCCTATTACTTCCTGTCATCAGGAGAAATATGTGGCCGGAGCCGCCAGTGCTGAACTATTAGTCTGCTGGAATGAGTTTGTGTGTGTGTGTGTGTGTGTGTGAGTGTGTGTGTGAGTGCCTATGTGGTGTGTGTCTGTGTGTGTCTTTGTGTGTCTGTGTATCTGTGTGTGTGTCTGTGTATCTGTGTGTGTTTGTGTACATGCATGTGTGTGTCTGGACTGTATGTGTGTGTATGAGTATCAGACAAAGAGAAAGAAAGTCTTTATAAACACATGTAGTAAACACAATACATGAAGTGTACATGAAGTAACATGCACATTAAGTAATTGTTATAAAGTGCACATGAAGGGAATGAGATATAGTGCACATGAACTAACTCTTTTCTCTTGTATGTGTTTCTCTCTGTGTGCAGAGTGTGTGGCTTCGGCCCGCAGTCGCCATGGCACTGGTCCAAGCCCTGCCCGTCCCCACTGATCACCCCAAGTCCAGCCTTGAGGTGGGCCAGTGTCGCTCGGTGTCCCACTCCCCGGGGGTACCACCGGCCCCTCCGCTGCCCCCCCCTTCCACCGGCACCATGGGCTCCGTCAGCAGCCTGATCTCCAGCCGCGGCCCCTCCTCCTCCTCCACGTCCTCTTCCTCCTCTTCCTCCTACCCGGAGCGTCACTGCCGCATGGCTACGGCCGTGGCCTCGGACTTTGGCGCCAAGTGCCGCAAGGCAGCGGCAGGAAGCGCCAGCTGCTTCCGCGCCCAGGACGGCACCCTGCGCAGCGCCAGCTCCCAGGAGCATCTCCTTAGCAACCATCAGCATCACCAGCAACAGCTTCAGCATCAGCAACAGCTCCAGCATCAGGCGCTGGCTCTGCAGTTCAACGCCAAAAAGTGCGCCGCCGCTGCCGTCACCAACAACATTGCCAATGCCACCGGCGGTGTCGTCTCCGCCGGCAACGGTAACTACGGCTACGTGGGCGACGAGCTGCTGGTGGGCGACTGGAACGACAATCTGGTGAGCGCATGCAGCCCCTGCAGCGACTCGGAAGAGACCCGGGACACACGCGCCCTCAACGGGAATATCGGCGGTCCGCCGCCTAAACTCATCCCCGTGTCGGGCAAACTGGAGAAGGTAAGAGATAAGGAGGGAGAGGAAGAGGTGAGGAGGAGGAGGAGGAAGCTGACACACCGCCTTGGTGATAAATCTGTGTCTTCTGCCCTAGTGCTTTATGCTGAGCTGGGAAAGGAAGGCAGGAGGGTGTGTGTGGTGTGTGGGTGTGTGGGGGGGGGGGGGGGGGGGGGTGGCTGATGTGCCATCAGTAGCCAAGGACAACCCCTGCCCTTGAGATTTAATCAGGCTCGTGTTCAAACTGATCTGAGATAAAGTAGGTGTTCTGTAGGGGGGATCCAATTCACATCAGTCCCTGACCTACAGTAGCCCTCAGGCCATCTCATCGCCCTTACCACAGAGCTGCCATGGAGCTGCACTGCTGCTGCATTCAATGGGCCGCTTATGGAGAAGCTCTTTGGGCTGCCTGTGCTGTGTATGAGAGGCTCCGTGTGTACAGTAAATATCAGTGCCACTGGGCCGCTGGTCCTTCTGTAAACACGGATACAGTCAATATTTCCAATGCCTGCTGATTGCTCTCCGCTGAACTCAGACCAGTTCCCAGTGCTGAGTATCAGGGCCAGCTTCTAGGCTTTTGCTGACAGGCTGAGACACACACACTCACACACACACTTTGCTGAAATAGATAGATCGAGCTCACCTCTTTAATTACCCATTCATTTCCATCGATTGGCGAGAAACTTTTCATCACCGTTCCCACAAAGGGGTTGCTGCAGATCTCTTGCCTGTTGACCCCCCACCTTTTCACCACACACACACACACACACACACACACACACACACATACAGACACACGCACACACACACAGACAGACAGTCAAACACACACACACACACACGTACAGACACACACACACACACATACACACAAACAAACACACACACACACACACACTGTGCCTCTGCTGATCAATGGGTTGCAGCGCTGTCACAGTCACTCACACACTCAATGAGACCTGACATCATTATGGGAAGAGCCTGATGAGGAAGGGCATGGGTGATATCCCTGCTGAAAGGTCAAGCAGTGTTTGCATCCATCAATGAAAGCTATTTAAAGATGAATCTGCTCAATCAGGGTGGAGATTATACTTTGTTGTAACAGACCAAGCTCTGTTCAAAATGCTGTAGTACTGTTTAGCCTGCTGTTTGCTATTTAGAGTGCAAATGTAGTTTTTAGGACAAATAAAAATTCTATAGTTTCAAGGATTCAAGGAATTTTTAACGGTGTAAAAAATGTAGATTCTGAAGCAATCTCTTTGATCTTCTTTTATTTCTGCAGAGCATGGAGAAAATCCTTATCCGCCCCACTGCCTTCAAACCAGTCATTCCCAAGAACCGCAACTCGGTGCAGTACCTGACCCCACGGCCAGGGGGCAGTATTTCAGAGAGCCAGGGCAGCCTGAACCTGCTCCTGCCTGTGGCTGGCATCAGTAGCGGCAGCAGCAGCGGCGGTGGCATCGTAAGCAACGGTGTCGCCTCCTCTCTCGCCTGCTCAGGCTCTACGTCTTCGTCCTCCTCGTCTTCAGACAAGCGCAACTCGTACAGTGGCGGGCGTCATGGCGGCCGTGCCAGTCAGGCAGGCACTATGTCGGACTCAGGCCGCAACTCGCTCTCCAGCCTGCCCACGTACAGCGGCAGCAGCGGTGGCTACAGCCTCCCCCCAGGCGATGCCGCACCGTCGCTCCTCGAACCCTCCCCCCGTCTGGCGACAAGCAGCGGTGGTGGAGGCGGGAGCTCGAACGGGGCCATCCACGGACACTCCAACTCGGACAGTGGGCGCTCGTCGTCCAGCAAGAGCACAGGGTCGCTCAGCGGCCGGGGGCAGCCGTTGTCTGACAATGGCTCGTGCGAGCGCTCGCCGGCGCCCCCCGATGGCTATGAGGGGGTGATACGGGACCTGGAGGAGAAGCTGAGGGAGCGCGAGCAGGAGCTGCAGCAGCTACGGGACAACCTGGACGAGAACGAGGCCGCCATTTGCCAGGTGCGTACATACAGTACACGCATGCACACACACACACGCACACACACATACACACACACACACTTACACACACACACAAACATACACACATGCACGCTCGCACACAGAGATACATACACATACATTCACACACATGCACACACAGTCACACACACAGTTTACATATCTTAGATATCTTCCCCACAAACACACTGTACATATCTTCCATATCACCCCATATGACTGCAGTCTACCAATATTACAGTTTACCTACTTTTGTGTATGAATGTAGTACTACTAAGTACATTTAGTAGAAAAAACTAAAGCTCCTTTTATGTGTATGTGTGTGTGTGTGTGCGCGCGCATGTGCCTGTGTATGTGTGTGTGTGTGTGTGTGTGTGTGTGTGTGTGTGTGTGTGTGCGCGTGTGTGTTCAGGTGTACGAGGAGAAGCAGAAGCGCTGTGAGCAGGAGATGGAGGAGCTGCGCCAGAGCTGCGCGAACAAGATGAAGCAGGCGCATCAAAAGGCCCAGCGCAGCCAGCAGGTGCTGCAGCTGCAGGTCTACCAGCTGCAGCAGGACAAGAAGAAGCTGCAGGAGGACTTCTCCCAGCTGCTGCAGGAGCGCGAGCTCCTCGAGAAACGCTGCGCCTCCATCGAACGCGAACAGACCCAGTTGGGGCCGCGTCTCGAGGAGACCAAGTGGGAGGTGAGTAGCGAGGGGGAGAACACACAGTAAGATCCATTTACCACCAAGTGATGACATACATTTGGGGATAAATACATACTGCTACTAAGTACACTACACTACTACATGTAAGTGTGCATAATAAAGTGTTTGAAGTACAAATAAAAAGTGTGAGGTGAGTAGCGAGGAGAACAGTCAGTAAGATTCATTTACCATCAGGGGATGACATACATTTTGGTTTTAATACATACTCCTGCTAAGTACACTACTGTACTACAACAAGTGTGCATAATTAAATACAAATAAAAAGCAAGAGTTGCAGGATATTCAGTACAGCTGCAGCAGTAGCCAATACCACTGAATCGTCACCAAAGACAGAATTACGATAAACAAAATATCATTATCACAGTAAACAGAAACGCATCATATTAGATAAAAAAAAGCATAATGACAAATCAGTACCATTTGAACATTTACATACGGTGTATGATAAATCTACTGCAGAATTATAAATAGAATGCATTATTATTCATATATTCCATATCCTTATGTCTGTCCTTGAAGGTGAACTCTGAGTATGCAAAATTAGATGAACTACTGTAGAACGCAGAATGTAGAATGCAGAAGGCAGAACATAGAATGCAGAATGTTGAATGAGTTTCTTGCTGTGTTCTCTATCTATGTGTTTAGGTGTGCCAGAAGTCGGGGGAGATCTCTCTGTTGAAGCAGCAGTTGAAGGATGTCCAGGCCGAGCTGACAGCGAAGGCGGGTGAGCTGGTGTCGCTGCGGGCGCAGCTGCGGGAGGCCCGAGGGGAGCTGCAGGCCAGCCAGGCGCGTTCGCAGGAGGCCCACGCCGCCGCCCGTACGCGCTCCCTGGAGCTGGAGGTGTGCGAGAACGAGCTGCAGAGGCGCAAGAGCGAAGCCGAGTTGCTGCGCCAGAAGCTGGGCCGCGTGGAAGAGGAGTCGGCACGGCTCCGTGATGCGCTGGTCGCCCCAGCAACCGCGCACCTCCACCTCCAGCAGGGCCAGTACGGAGGCACCTTACACCACCCGCATCACCACCACAACAACAACAACCACCACATGACCAAGGCCCAGCAGTGCATGAGCCTACCGCTGCCACACAGCCGCGGAGGCTCCACCCACAGCAGCCCCGCCCTGCTGCGCGACTGCGCCGGCTCCGAGGACCAGCTCCTGGCTGCCTACGAGAGCGACGAGGCCAAGGCCCAGCGCCAGGGTCAAGGTCAAGGTCAAGGTCAGGGTCACGGGGAGGCGCAGCTGCAGGGCATGCGTCAGCAGGTGGAGCGTCTGAAGGCGGAGCTGATGCTGGAGCGGCGTCGCAGCGAGGACCAGACGGAGAGCTTCGAGACGGAGCGGCGCGTGTGGCAGGAGGAGAAGGACAAGGTGATCCGCTACCAGAAGCAGCTGCAGCAGAACTACATCCAGATGTACCGCCGCAACCGCGAGCTGGAGCGTGTCATGCACCAGCTCAGTCTGGAGCTGGAGAGCCGCGACGTGGACGACTTTGAGATGCGTGGTGGCGGCGTGAGTGCTAGCATCAGTGTCAGCAGCACCGCCAGCGAGATCCACTTCGAGGAGATCACTGCCACAGAGATCTAAAGACCGACCGCCCACACACACACACACACACACACACAGACACACACCCCAACACACACACACACACACAGGTCTCCTGAACCCCTCCCAGCCCAGCTGAAGCTGAACTGTCCTACACACTCCACTCAGCCCCTCACCGCCCCAGCTCAAGCTGTCTGTCCACAGGAGCTGCACCTCCCACAGTCCGTCATGAAGGGCACGCAAGATCACTGAGTCATCGCTCCGCACAGGGGATGACATCACTGTTTCCATTCCTGTCCTGTGTCTTACATGAGAGTCAAGGAGCATGCTCTGAATCACACGTATGTGGGGTCTGTCTGCTCACATCTAAGACTCCCAGACATTCAAGTTTCTCCCAGGCCCATTCTGCGTCTGACTCCTCTGGATCTCTCCTCTCCTTTCCTCTCCTCTGCCCCTGGGACTTTTGGTTGGTGCCTGTTGTCACACAGAATATCAGTATTTTTCAGTCACACTGAAGGATCAAACCAACAACACTTTTCAACACTGTTTTCCACACTCAACAGTTAGAATGTAGAACACCATTCAGTTCTGCACCTGTGCTGCATAGCCCAATAAAGGGCACTCACTCTCCCCGAGAGAAACATGACAGGGGAAGTTGCGCTATCCAGATCTCTTTCTTTGCTAGTCCAACTCTCACAAGCACCTTTGCCGCAGAGTCGTTTTTGTGTCTGTCTGTACACAGGCTGTCTGACCAAGTGTTGTGTCATGTAGAGTGAAGGTGGACTCGCAGCAGCATCAGCTTCTTCCTGTCAAACAGCAACCCCCCCCCCCCCCAACACACACACACACACACACACACACTCCTCAACATTGTTCTCTCCAGCCAGTGGATTCGAAGCTGAGACACAGGAACAAGCACTACAAGGGCTACTGGGGAGATTTCTCTGGATAGCCATGCAATCACCTGACTGACTTTTCTGAAATCCCACCTCACCATGGCCTCCCTTTCTCCCTCACACACACAGATGCACTCTCTCTTTCTCTCTCTCTCTAACTGTCTCTCTCTGTCTCTTATGTCTCTTATCTTCACCAGCGTAAACACTGACATTACAGAAGACGTGCGGTCCTCAACCAAATCGACTGTTTGCAAAGACTGTTTCTCCTTCTCTTCTGAAAGGCACAAAGACTGTTGGGGTCGTTTTGTACTGTTGTCTTTGAAGTCGGATGTGTGTTCAGAGGCACAGGGGCTAGGGTGGGGGGTTGTTTATACATAAGGTGACGAAGGTCACAGGCTTCTGTAGCCGTGTGGTCACAGTGAAGTCTGTGCCAATGGCAGCAACCTCCTATCACCTGTTTGAGTATTAGAGTTGACCAACCCCCCCCCCACACACACACACACACCCCACACACACACCTCCCCAACTCTTGTCCTCTGCCTCTAGTCACAATAATACTAATCACTTTATCTAGAAGTTTTATTTTTCTATGTAGATCCTTTCAAAAGAGAAGAAAACTATCCCAAAATATATTTTGCTTGTTCCTTATATAAATATATATCTATATATAGCGTCTCTCCAAACCTCGGTATCCAGATAACACTGTCTGTGACGCATGTGTGCATGATCCAGTATCCTAGAGAATAGTCAGAGGGGTCTGGTCAGCAAGGGGGACACAGGGAGAGGCCAAACCGGACCAGTACAGACCGGATCAGACCAGACCGGGCCATCAGTGCTGCCCCTAGTGGCCAAATGCAGCAGTGGAAATACTAGCTATTCAGAGAGCACAAATCTCTCCAGCTTCATAGTGCAGATGGAAACCTAGACTGGAGGTCACTCTGCTAGTTAGTTGGAGCCCCGCCGATAACACTCACTGCTAGATTAGCGAATGGTTGGAGCGCATATGTGGCTCTGTGAATGGCACTTTCTGAAGCCAGACTTTTTCCACCTCTGCTAGAGAGCATACTTTGAACATCATTGCCAGCTCTGACCTGGTAGTCTGCTGTAGTCTGTGTCCACAGAGGGGAACCCCAGTAACTCCGGTAACCTTTGTATCGTCATGGTAACACCTCTCCCATTTATTATGTCTGTGACCTGGACATGCATACAGAGGTGGCATGCAGCGTGTGAACACACTGGTCTGGTAGTTCAAGGTGATCGTAAAAAAAAACAAAACAAATATATCTATATATTATTAAACTGCTTTTGTGTGTTTTTACAAAACAAAAATATAAACAGATACACTAGAAATGAACTAATGAGGAAGCAAATGATTATTATATACGTATATATGATATCTATTTTTTTATATAGCACCTGAAAACTATTTTGTGGTAACACACATGACAGAGTAGGTGTGGCAGACCTACAGCTATCTATATCATGCTCTGTTTATTTTCCTTCTCTTCAGCCTACAGGCTCAGTTTCAGAGGTTGGGCCAAATGTCTCTTTAAGACCCTCAATTCGGGCATGGGAGCTCCACCATCTGTCTTTTTGACTCTGGCACGTTTGCACACGTTTGCTTCTTTGACTTTTTGAGTTTTAAGACTTAATACTCTGCATTTTGTTTTTATCGACTGAGTGTGTGGTGTACTGTTGTCATTTTTTATTCCCCTGTGGAAAAGGGTTTGTGCCTCTGCTGCTTGGGTCAAATGAAATAAGGCCAAATACTATTAAATGTAAATCAAAACAACTGTTGGTTACTAAAGCCTGTATTTTGTCGAGCTGACAAAGCTCTTTCTAAATCTCATAAATTACATCCTTCTCCAAGATTACTCAGCGATGGGTTACAATTTTTGTTTTTTTATTTTGTAAGAGACTTTTTGAACATGCAGTTTATTATACTTTTGCACCAACAAGCCCAGTGGCCCTGGGGAACCTACTGCAACTGATCAATCAATCTCATTTCCATTAACAATCATAGGAGGAGACTGCACTCCAGGCTAGCAGTGTTGAGACAGGTGCATTATATACACACACCTGAGGATCTGTTTGACGCCGTCTGTGGGCCCCCCATTGGACAGCTGTAAGAGTTACCTACTCAGAGTCATCATGCTGAGTCATGTAACAGCAGATTGGCACTGATGCACAAGAAAACAAGGGGCTTCACTGTGAAGTTATCTTGTTAAAAAAAGATGGCGTCTACCGCCATACTGTAGATGGCATTTATGAGTTGTTGTGCTGGAAATTGGGCCTGGGGTTTTATTTTGTGGTGGGAGGGAGAAAGAGATCGATGTCTTTACATGCACTACATGTCGTCTATTTAATGTTGGTCAGACTGTTAATCCTTGAGTTGACCCCAGCAAAAAAAAAAGAAAAAAGCCCAACATTGCTATTTTTAGCAACAGACTAATCAGCGCCATCAGGGGGCCAGTTGATTTCTCACACTGCAGCACAATGCACTCAACTCACCGTCACTCCAGTCATATCCATTAAACCCCTGAACTATGTACATACCTCTACCATTATCATTCAATTGTATAAAGTCAGATATTTTAGTCTTTTTCTTACGCAAAGTATCTATCTGGGAAAAAAAGTGTAGGCACTGTGATTAGACCAAAGCCAAAATAACATACTTTTCTTTTGTTCAGTTTTTTCTTCTTTTGTCTTTTTGTGCATATCCTTGTGTTTGTCACTGTTTCTGTTGTCCTCTTCTAGATCTAATCCATTTGGTTCTAGGTATTCATGTATATTTTCATGTTGTACATTTCTTGTAAAAAAACAAATACTGTGTTTTTAATTAAAGGCCTTGGAAACATTTTGGAGCACTCTGACTTTGTCTTTATGAAGAAGAAGTTTGCAAAGGTTCAGTCGTTCAAAAAATGTGTTTATAAAATACAGATATCTTACATTTATGCATTTATGCATTTAGCAGATGCTTTTATCCAAAGCAACTAACATTCAGGGCCAGTCTCCCCAACAGGAGAAAGGCACAATGGTGGCAACCAAAGATTCTAGAGCGCTACGCGGTCACTCTAGAATCTTTGGTGGCAACTAGGATTCAAACCAACTTCCTGTGCTGTCCTGTTATCAGCACTGTGATATCTCAATTAAAGGATCCTTGCTAATGTGTGTTAGGAGTGCTAATTGACACCACCCCAAACCCTTTATTTCCTTTCACCAGAACATTCTCCAGCCCTTAGTCACCCCAACACCCAGATTTTACCCCCGCTTCTTTATTTGCACAATAGACTGTCAAAATACGTCATTTCATTTACAAAAGAAAAACTTGACAATGTATGTGACAATATCCTTTCTTAAATATTTATCAGAGTAAAAAAAAAAAAAAAAACTTACAAATCACCAAACAAATCACCATCGCATCTTGTCACTGGAGAGTCTTGGGTCTTTATTGCTGATCATAGCACCTGTGGATTGAATGACTTCAACCGTCTAACAGTGATGTGCACTGGAATACAATTCTTGATTTAAAGGAGGTTGGAATCAGTATGACCAAAGGCTGCGCTATCTGGGGTCAAAGTTCAAATAAATATACAAAGGCAGCCTATTCAGGCCAAAGACACAAGAAGGATCGATACAGAGGGGAGCGCCGAGGACATGTTGATTTTAAATCAGAGGATCCTAGAGTAATGAGTGTGTGTGTGTGTGTGTGTTGACATGCATTACTGTTTACTGCTTTAGAATGTCTGGGGTGTGTACACTATTTTGTGTTGGTGTGTGTGTGTGTGTGTGTGTGAATGAGAGAGTGAGGAGTGTATGTGTGAGGAAGACAGTGAGTGTGTGTGTGTGTGTTTGTGTGTGAGGAAGAGAGTGAAAAAATATGTGTTTGTTAGAAGGAGAGTGAAAAAGAGTGTGTGTGTGTGTGCGTGCGTGCGTGTGTGTGTGTGTGTGTGTGTGCGCATGTCCTGTATTTGTGCTTCTCTGTTGGATTGTCCTCATATGGTCCCCCTATCCCACAGCATTTATTATTAAAGGTTTATTTCAATGGGTTATTTCCCCAATGGTGTGCCGAACGCTCTCCAAGTGTTGTGCAATCAGGGCCCTGAAATGCCCCGGCTGGCCCACATAACGCCCCTCTCCTCTGCCAAAGCCACGGGAGAGAGGGGCACAAGCTGCAATTTGCACTAATCCTTTGGACATTTACTAAACCAAACTACCAATTTTGACATAATATAGAACCTTAATCTTAGAGTAAATCTCATGGCATATCTTTGAGTAATCTCCCTTCGGTCAGACCGAGGAGTGAACTGACATGCAGTGTGGGTGTGTGCGTGTGGGTGTGTGCGTATGTGTGTGTGCGTGTGTGTG
>JAGFZM010005756.1:31939-46939 GCA_017657215.1 Limnothrissa miodon
GGCCGTCCAAAACTCGCCGTGCGGATCACCGTGTCCTTCAGCAGCTCCGTCTCCCCCAGCGTCCGCCTGGTCTCCACCGTCCTCTCCGACGCTGTGGCCGGCGGGTCGGTCTGGATGGCCATCTCGGTGCGGTCGGAGCTCGGCCGCCGGGAGCGGTCCTCGGTGGAGATGCAGACGTCCACCATCTCGGACACCAGCGGCGGGAACATGACCTGGGAGAGGCCGCTCAGGGAGGAGAGGGGCGTGCCGGACGACAGGGAGGAGGCCGAGGAGAAGGAGTCCGACCCTTGGGAGGAGGGAGCCACGCCATTGGCCACTGGAGGAGAGCAGAGGGGCATGGGTGAGCACCAGACTCTGACTGCTTAGAGGAGCAGAAGAAATTATCGTCTCCTGTGTCTGTCGCTGCAGGACAGAGTGCTACTGTATAAGAGATCTTTTATCCCTACTGCTATTAGGCTGTATAACACTCGCCGTTAATGTTTGTAACTTATTTCTTTATTATTGTCTGTGAGCTTCTTGTTGGTAATCTGTAAATCTATGTCTCTTTGCTACAAGACAAATGGATTTCCTTCCCTGGAGGGATCAATAAAGTATCCATCCATCCATCCATCCATCCATCCATCTGTCTATCTATCCATCTATCTATCAATCTATCTATTTTCTTTTGCATTGGCCTCATCTTCTCTGTTCATCTTTTCCTCTCACCTATGATGCTTCATCCACTGCATACAGCCAGCCAACAGTAGGAATTGTGATGGCAGGCCCTTTCACATAGACATTAACCCAGACCTACATCTGTGTGAACTCCCTCTCTGACTGACCTCTGGCAAGCAGTCCAATTATGTCAAGCATAAATACAAAAGATACAAAGCTTGTGACTCCTCATCTCCTCAACTAAAGAGGATATAAGCTCTGACCCAGAGGAGAGAATGCACACACACAATCCCAGACCTCTTAGCAGAATTTGGGCAGAACACCATAATCCCTGGCTTTTTTTCCATACTCCACCATATTAAAGAAAAGCTGTGACCTTCCACAAGAACAAAACAAAACAAAAAACAAAGGAGATTGACATGTGGCTACTGCTGTGCCTTAAAGCCTGATGTACAATTTTTAGGTGACCCCTAAATTACAGAGATTTTTTTGTGTATGTTTTATTTCTTTTTGATTGCTTCTAAGAATCATGTGTTCAGACAAAGTACTTAATTCTGGGTAAGATCCACTTTGGTAAATGGGAAGAGTGCCTGGTGACATATGTTGCAAAAGGAGAGAGATCAGTCACAATATCTAGCCTTTAACTCAGGTTCAAACACAGTACATCATTACAGGAGAAGTCTGGTGTGAATTAATCAAGAAACAGAAACTCAGTTTCCCTTTCATTTTCCCAATGCCGATTTAGTTCATGTTAGCTTCTAGTTTTTTCTCTGACGCTTTCTCTTAATGATTAATTTATTTTGTGAATTTTGGGGAAATCCTTATTCTAAAATTATTTTAATTTTCTGTCCTTTATCAACTTATTATTCTTTTAACTTTTTACACTTTCCTTTAATCTTATTTGTTTGTTTTCTTACTTTATTTTATCCACTATGTTTTTATTTTCTGTCTTTGTAAAGCACATTGAACTGCCTACTTTGTGTATGAAATGCGCTATATAAATAAACTTGCCTTGCCTTGCCTTGCCTAGTTTCCAAATTGGCTTATGGAGTTTTAAATGTTCTCACCCTCCACAGACAGTGCTAGATGACCTCAAACAACAGAGCAGTGTATTGATTCCCACTAGATTTATCCTTTAGGACCATTTCAATTGTAACGTGTAGATATATTGAGAAAATACTTTACATTTATTGAGCCAGCTGTACTCTGCCACCATCTCCTTGTAAGCAGGGTATCTTCCAGCCTCCTGCAAACAGAAAGGAAATACACACAGTTTAGAAAGTCAGCATTACATTAGACGCATATCTACTGTTAGGAGTGCAATCAGAAATATATATATATATATGTATGTATATATATATATTATCGGTTCCCAGGGCCCCTCTGGTGTTTGGCTCTCTACTGTCCTCTAAGAGAGGCCCAAGGCTCCAGGGCCTTAAAGCCTTATGCAGGCTTTATGCAAGCAGAGAGAGAGAGAGAGAGAGAGAGAGAGAGATGTCAATGTCAAGGTCCAAACATCTATATTCTTTTCAATGGGTGGCCCAGTGTAGTTCTTACTCAGTGTAGCCACAGCTCATTCTGACATCTACACGTAGCAGCGTCAAGTGCACCACTACAGCGATCACCTACAGTAGGCAATGTGCTTGACCTATGACCCCTCACGCAAACCCTTCAGGACACAGGAAGGAAGAGAGGGCAGAGATCTGGGCAGCCAGGTCAAGATAGAGTCGCTTGCCACCTTCTCCGCAGGGCCAACAATGACGGTGAGGACAGAAGGGTGCTCGAGCTGCTTTGCCAAAAACACACACATGTCAACACCCAGGCACTGTCACCGTGCCGTGCTGACCACATAATATAAACGCCCACTCTCTGAGCAGGGCAGAAGACAGGACTGGCTCGTTGTGCGTATGCCTGTGTGTGTGTGTGAGAGAGAGAGAGAGAGAGAGAGAGAGAGAGTGGAGGGGAGGGGGTACATGTGTAAGGGGTAGTGGGTCTTAAGGAAAGACACCCAGTAAGACGAGGCTTTCGGGTTGATTATAACCCGATCCTCACCTAGCTTGTGAATAATGCACGGCCTCGGGCCGTTTCTCACAGGGGAAACACGAGCCACGGGGAGCGGAGTGAGCGAGCGGGTGAGCGGATCGGCAGGCTAGCCAGAGAGTGGGAATGTGACGTCTGGATGCCAGCTGTCTGTCCTCTGCTTCTCCCAGCTCCGCTCGAGAAGAGGACGCTTTGGGTTCCAAAGGCTGCCATTAACACAACCATGGCCATCGGCAGGGCACTTCTAGTTTCATATGCAATCAATCTCTCTCTCTCTCTCTCTCTCTCTCTCTCTCTCTCTCTCTCTCTTTCTCTCTGTTATTAGAGCTGTACTAATGCACACGGGTTAAAAGTTTCTGAATTAATCATTTTTTTATTCGTTAGAATGAAGTGGAATGTCAGATCTGCCAAGAGAGCTGGCTGACATCTGAAGGCGCTGGCTGATTTTTAGGGGGTGTCCGCAGAGGAGCTGTCGAATATTTCTTTATTACAGTATCTCCAGCCACCAGTCTAACTCTGCAACCCGTTTGTGTCTGACAGCTTTAAATCATGTACTAACAAAATAGTGTAATAAATACCTTTACAAACCCTGTCAATTCAAATCTAATTCTAGTTCTGCATAATTTTTGGATGTAAAACAACATAATTTTCTGTGTGTGTGTGTGTGTGTGTATGTGTGTGTGTGTGTCTAGCTGACAGAGGTCAGACTCACTTTGATGGTGAGCATGATGTGTGTGTGGCTCTTGAGGACCTCCACGGCATTGCTGTGGGTGATATCTTCAAAACTCACGCCGTTGGCGGCCAAAATCTGATCGCCCATTTTGATGCCATTCTGCTCTGCCAAACCTCCTGGGTCTAACCTGGTGTTAAGTGGATGGAGGTCACAGAATAGTATTATAAGGGGAAAACATAACTCACAGGGACATCTACCTAAACATATATCTTAATGTACAGCAGTATAGCTCAAAATATTAGACATTATTATGAAAAATGGTATACATTAAATGTTGTGGGGATGAAAGAATTCTACAAGGAATATTAGGAGAAAGTCTTTGTTCTTCTATTTAATTTGCGTATTTTAATCCGGTTGTAAACCAAACAAAAACTTGACAAAGGTAAACAAAGTCTTCAATGCAATTTGCAAGCTCCTCTTTGAGTTTAGCAACTGCAAGAATGAGGTTTCTTATGCTGAGCCGGCTGTACGTGTGATTAGCGCCCAAAGAGGAGATTAGAGGGGAGCGATCAGAGGCAAATCTCCCTGCAGGAGAGACCTACTTAGACACGTAGATGCCCAGGCCGAACTCCTTGCCTCCGCGGATGTTGAAGCCCAGGCAGTAGTCGTCCGAGGTGGTGTAGAGGTGGACGATGCGACGCAGGGCTCCATCTGAGCTGGCCTCCGAGGGAGTCCGCCCGGTCTCCTCCACCACCATCCGCCGATGGATCAGGTCAACCCTTAATACACACACACACACACATGAACACACACATGAACACACACACACACATCATGCACAGACACACACACACACACATGAAAACACTTCCACATTGCCTACTCAGTAGTTTGAACAAACAGCTGGAACTTTGAGCAGGAAAAACTGCATTGAATGCTTCTAATAATTATTCACTAATAGTCTCTTGAATGTTGTATGCACGAACACATAACTAGTGCTTTGATCACTCTGCATGGGAAAATTCTCACCACGTGGTCTTCTCCTTGGAGTAGCGGATGCCTGGGACTTTCCCCACCCGCCGCACCACCATACGCAGACGGTTGTTCCCAGTGAGAACCTTCACAGCACTGCTCATGGTGATGCTCTCGAGGCTGATGCCATTTACCTCCACTAGCTTGTCCCCCACACACAGCCCAGACTGTTCTGAAGGACGGGACACAGTATAATAGTATAACACACACACACACACACACACACACACACACACACATTCTGTCTCACTCTATCTCAATCACACTCACACACACATACACACACACACACACAGGTCAGACTACTCTGCACTGAGGGACGGGATGCAGTATAACAAACACACACACACACACACACACACACACACATTCTGTCTCACTCTATCTCACTCACACACACACACACACACATTCTGTCTTACTCTAGCTCACTTACACATACACATATAGGCCACACAGACATGCACCTTGTCTCTTGTGCTCTCTCTCTCTCTCTCTCTCTCTCTCTCTCTTACTTTCTTTCTCTCTCTCTCTCTCTCTCTCACTTACACGCACACACCATAGCACAACTCCTGTAAGGCTGAATATTAATGATAATGGTAAAAAAATGCATAATGCAGGCATAATAAGGCATAATGATCTCTGATAATGATTTATTAAAAGAATACTGCACAGACTCATTGTACAACTGGCCACAAGTCTGCAGTGCCTTCTGCAGTGCTGCATACAGTACCTGCTGAGCTGTCATCCTCCACTTTACTGACGAATATCCCGAGGCCGTGCTCCGACCCCCCTCGCACGCTGAAGCCCAGGCGGCCATCCTCGCTCTTGTCCACCGTTATGGTGTGGATGTCTTCACTGTCATCCCCACCTGTATGGGGGAGGGGGGGGGGGGGGGGCACAACCTATTTACCAAGTCATAGTCATAGCCTATAGGCCTAAACATCCGAACATACAGAGTGCACAAAAAATTAATTGAATAGGACACCCCAAAAAAACTCAATCTGATCAGCCTGTGCTGAGTTGCTGACCACTTCAGTTTTCCTCCTATACAATGTCATCAGCTATTTTATAAAACCTTATAAAACCTTATAATGGATCAATTATTAAAAAAAAAAAACAATGCAATATGCACAAATATGCTTTACAAGTTTTACAGATGAGACATTGAGTTTACAACTATCATGTAGCAAAGCAATAAGCAACAAACACACACACACACATACACACACACACAAACACACACATATGTATACACACACACAAAGAATAAAGAAAATCATGATACAGCAAAGAAATTGGCAGAGAACACACACACACACACACACACAGTACAGCACATTGCTGTAGGTCAGCTGAATCTGTGTTTGGCAAAACATCTACATCTTATTACTGTCATGGTCACTTCAACTCAGTGTGACCTAGATGACACATAATCTAGTGTACTTCACATTCAGCCTGGGTAATGCCCTGGACACTGGAGCCTCTGTCCTGCAGACATCATCACTACATGCGGCCATCAATTAGAATGCATGACATAAACTGTTTACTAAATAAACAACTAAATATATGTGAGGTGTACAAAATAGTCTATCTGGACAAATTGAGGTGTTTTAACTTAACATCAGCCACAGGATGCCTAACTTAACACCAGCCATAAAGGGGCATTTGCCACAGACTCACCATCGACTGGCGCGTTGATTAGGATGACTCTGCCCATGGGAGAGGACGACCTCATCCTTCGGCGCTGCTGCTTTTTGAGCAGGTAGCGTGTGGCGGTGTTGGAGCCTCCAGCCTGCCCGCTAGTGTGGGCTCCATTGCTCATCTCTCTGCGTCCAGGGTCGGAGGAATGAGCCATGGCACGATCAACCCCACACTGTGACCCCTCATCCAGGGGTCGCTGCAGGGGATAGGGATTAGAGGATGCTTTGTGGAGACAGGCCAAAGGGGCTATAGGACAGTGTGTTGGGGAGAGAACGCACTGCCCAATGAATTTGATCACTTGATAGGTGTATACGGTGCACCAGTTATGTGGTTCCCAAGTAGCAATAGTTCACATGGCATTGGCCTATCTGATTAATTAATTGGCATGGCACTGCTATTTTGTAGAGATCTAAAATCCACTCGTTTCCGCGTAAGAACAAACGTTGACTAAAAAACAAAATCATAATCCAAATCTCTGGAAGACATGTACTTGTATTTCTTGTGTCTTGCATGTTATTAAGAGTGTCCCTGGAGGATCATTCTGTTCGTCGTAACCCAAGCTTCATGCTTGGGCCGCTCAGGCAAGAAGACGATAGGGAGGGTCCTTCTCAGCAGGTTCCCCATCTGACAGACTGTCATTCATTGCTGATTTCCTGGTGTTGCCCCGACTTCAACGCCGAGTAACCATGACTAAAACCTGAAACCTTTTACACAACAAATGGAAGAATGATATTATGTGGAGCTGTGACAGGGCTCATTGCGTCAGTTAAACCGTCTACATTTGGTAACTTTTATTTTCTATCTATTGACAAAATGTCAGTGATGAGTAAGGGTTTAAGACTCACGTTTGTCGCGTTGTCAGAATATAAAGACATGTAACATTCAGCTTCTCGAAAGGGAACGACCAACAAAGAAAATACTGTTTTGCGATATCACCGCGTCAGGACCTCGGACAGCGTTCTAGCAACAGGTTGTCCTGCGCAGGCGGCGAGGCAAGATCTTTCTCTCTCAACGATCAGTTTCACTTGTCAGTTTAATTCCACTCTCAATTTCTGTAATGAGATCGCTCAAAGTACTCATACACACAGACGATACTGCTTTAAAATGCTGAAAAATCTTAACAGACCGTCACTAATTGAAGTAGCCTACGACTGTCAACATAATAGTGTTAACAGAAAACCTAAAAAGTAGACAAATTTATCGCAAACTTTAGGCCAGCTGAACGTCGGCAAATAAAATGATATTAGCATCTAGCATAGAAGCCTCTAAAACAGTCCAAACAAAGTTCATTTAAATTTGTGAAGAAAAGTTATATAGGCATTACCCTACCCGGTCCATAGTTGGGCAAAATGACCTCACCTGGGATGGGTGATGGCCGAAGGCTTCTTTTGTCCCGCCTCTCATGGGTTATGATTGGACTGGCCAAACACAGGTAGACTTTGAGTGACATGCAACTTTCCGGTCAACTGGCACGACCACTGTCTCTCCTAATTACAACCTGTGCTGTTATTTAAGAGATTTTATAATAAGCTCAGAACCATAACCTATGTGACCTTGAATGAACACATACAGAGTCCTTGGCCTGAGCGAGCATTACCATAACAAAATCAGACATTTATTATATGAACATCTATTGCCACCTTGTGGTAAAATAATAGAACGGCCTAGATATTACAAATGGGCGTGTTTTGAACTTGTCAAAAAAAATGTTATTTACAGTCTTTATTTAAACCACTAATGGCCAGCCTAAATAAAGTGTAGGCCTACAGTCTTTTTTCATACTTTGACAAGAAATGTAAAAATAAATCACAATTCAAGATCATCATGAATAAAAAAAAAATCAGTCTGAATAAGTCATTCTACACCACTTCACAGAATGTCACTTTGCTTTTCAGTGGTCGAGGACACAAACAGGAAGTACCTGCGGTATGGTGATAAACCAATCATAACCAACACCCTGTCGAATCATCCAATCGTCGAACACTTTTCAGTGATCTCACTGTGTTACGTCGGTCGAGCGTAGCCGGGACTGCCGTTGTAGGTGACTTATCTCTCTGAATTCTAGGTGGATTTGCTGAATGTGTACACTGACTAGCATATAAAGCGTTAGACATCACTCAGAGGGCGTATAAATAAGTCTCAGGATTTGACGAGCATAGTCAGACACAGGTATGTTCAGATGTGTTCTAGACATGTGCTCCTGAATTCCTTTCTTCCGTTCAGCGTGCAGACTTCTTTGACATTAAATTATCGCTTGTTCGTTGGTGGTTAGACTAGCATTCATTAACGTCAGTTCTATCGTGATAGAATTTGCTTGCCAAACTGCTGTGAGATGTAAATCGTAAACATAAGTTAAACGTGTATCACTATACTCCCCACTTTTCTTGAACTTTGCTGTAACGTTAGCAGGACACATAATGTTAGGATAACGTTACACGTTAGCTTAAAATGTTCCCTTACTGCAGTAGACTTAACCCATTTGACGTTAACGCTACATGATTTGTCATAGTAGTATGGTCTTAGCTAGCCATCATCAAAAGCAGCGGAGCAAGGTCAACCATTTTTGCATTTCGTTTAGTGCTGTGATAATAACTGGCGTGAAGATACAGCCATCGTTAATTCGTTATCTTATGGTGGGTGGCTAACTCAAGATTGTCAAAAGTGACACATCTAACGTCAGCCTGATAAGTTGAAACATCGGAGTGGTTTATTCGACACTTCCCTTTTCCTCACTTCAGTTTTAGGCATTCCTTGGTTATTAAACGTTTATGGTAGTGCTATGTACTACGATTGTGCTAGGTGCTAGTGCTACAATTTTCTGGGCAGAATACTATAGTGTGTTTTTTTTTTTAGTTATGAGTCATCCCTTCCTTTTGATTCAGCGGATTGGAATGCGTGTTTACCACATTTTCCCTCTCTCAGGCCCAAAATAATTCAAAGTCTCTGCTAGCACTGGATCAGATCTTGTGGAATTAGTGGAAACACGTTCACCAAGTCAGGTTCTAGGCTAGATAACAGACCATGGTCTTTCTTTTATTTGCCCAGCTTTGATGTCGTCCCTGAAGCAAGCACTCTCTCTCTCTCTCTCTCTCTCTCTCTCTCTCTTATATCTTTCATTGTGGGCTGTGTTAGCCTCTGCTCAAAAGGTGATGCCGAGTGATTCCACTTAGCTTAGCTAAGGGATTTATCTTTTTGTAATTTCCGCTATGGAGTGATCTATCCCAGCAAGCATTTAACTCGCTCACTTCATTTCATGCATACAGTAAGTCTCATGATGCCAGGATTGAAAAATCTCGCTGGGAACAACATGCTCATTCTATGTTGACAAAGTGACATTCGAAACTGGAATCATTTCAGAATGTTTGATTGTAGTGTTCCCTGTAAAATGCTCAGATTAAATTTGTTGTATTTTAGGGTCACAGGTCAAGATGTCTGGAGATATACCCCTTAATATCAACATCCAGGAGCCCCGCTGGGACCAGGGGACCTTCATGGGCCGAGCCCAACACTTCTTCACGGTGACGGACCCCAGAAATGTGCTGCTATCCAGCGCAGTGCTAGAAGATGCACGGTCCATCGTGGAGAACTACAGGTCAGCCTTGCACAGATGAGAAAATTAAGGAGTGTGTGGAAACCCTGCATGGAATTGGGAAATGGGTTTCAATACAAAACTAACTAATAGAGATCAACAATGGATTGAAACATTTTGGTTACACTTTTGTTTTTAACAGCTTTAGTTACGTAGACTGGATTACTTTGCCAAGCCAGAGTTAAAATGGAAAAGGGGTAATGTTACCTTGGGTTGGGAAGCTAGAGGTCAGTGATGGATTCAGGGCAGGTCTCAGCATTGGAAGGTGCTGATTGGTTGGCATGTGGGTGGACCATACAGTTACCAATGGGTGCTGCAGTTGAGTGGGTGGATGTTTAAGAAATGTTGTCATTGTGGTCGTGTTTATGAATGTGTGAGGGGGGTCGGTGGGCTGGGCTCTACATATTGACTGCCATGGTCTATCTATCAGACAGTTGACTTGATTGATTTTTAGGATTGATTGACCTAAGGTGTTAACCTAGGAGTTAAATGATTTTTAAATTAGTGCAGTGTTAACTGCTATATAATACCATTGATTTTAGGCTATTGTAGTAAGCTATTTCTTTAATTTTGACTGCCAGGTTGTCTTATCTGGGAAACTATTACCGACCTCCTTTTAATTAGGTCTACAGGGGAGAACAGCTGTTTCCCTGTGATGTTTACTCCATACGAGAGGCCTATTGAAGATAATCTAGTTGTTTATTTTACATTTTTTGTGTTAAATTGCAGGAATGTGATGTATACTACCCATCAAAATGAATGAAATCGGTTCTAATGATTTTCTGAAAAACCTAAAGCATTTACATATAGATGTTGGAGTTAAACTTAGGAAATATATCAGGATTACTGTTAAGGTCTGTGTTTGTGTTTGTGTGTGTGTGTGTGTGTGTGTGTGTGTGTGTGTGTGTGTGTGTGTGTGTGTTTGTCTGCCTGTTTGCGTGTGTTTGTATGTGTATGAGCAGGCAGGGTATTGTTAAACCCGGGCTGACAGAGGACGAGCTTTGGAGAGCCAAATATGTGTACGACTCGGCTTTCCACCCTGATACCGGCGAGAAGATGCTTCTGGTCGGACGCATGTCCGCACAGGTGCCCATGAACATGACGATCACAGGCTGCATGCTCACCTTTTACAGGTAAATGCCACTGCTGCTGAAAAATCTTTATTATACAGTGTTCCCCATGGACCCCCACAGAGATTTGTAAGACCAACCAGTAAGAATTACTACATCTGAAAAGCACCAACCAGTAAGAATTACTACATCTGAAAGGCACCAACCAGTAAGAATTACTTCATCTGAAAGGCACCTGTAGAAAATAAAAATTATGTTGCTGTGTTCAATAAACATAAACTGCGCAGACAGAGACGGTTGGGGTGCTGACAATGGTGAGAACATTTATTAGTTAGTTGCAACAACATTACAGACTATGGACTATGGGGAAAGTCCGGAGGACACAGCACAGAGTTTCCACCTTTAGGTGGTTACCGGTGTACTGGCCTCCCGAGCCACATTGTACGACGGTATTTAAGCATCATTCACTCACGATGTGTTTTGCCTTAGTATCAACAATGTTGTCTCAGAAAGCTACTGTGATTAAATGTCGGCTGACATGATGTGTATCGCACAGGTGACAGCGGAAAGTCTTTGATTGCCAATAAACAAATGTTCACATAGTCGTGGACTTGATTAGATAATGGAGTGCTTAACAGGGTTGGTCACAGGTTTGTGACATATGAAACATTGTGACACATGGTCTTTGTTCTGCCCCTTTGTCTTTTCCTGTGCTCTCTCCAGGACGACGCCAGCGGTGGTCTTTTGGCAGTGGGTCAACCAGTCCTTCAACGCCGTGGTCAACTACACCAACCGCAGTGGCGACGCTCCCATGACAGTGAAGTAGGGCCACTTGCGTCTCTTCCTCCTTTCCTCCTCCTCCTCCTCTCTGTGCTGCAGTCCTGAGTGGCAGCTCTCAGTCCTGCCCTTTTGTCAACGTGTGTTGCGGTATAGCCTAAAATGCATGATTCTTTGCTACCTCAGCACGACCTTTGACCCAAGCAGCTGCACGCTCATCCAGGTTGTTGGTGGTGGCCACCTCCACACCAAAGGAGTCAAATGAAAGATGACATGACATGGCAGAAAAATCATGCATGACCTCTGTTCTGGAATCAGACCGTAAAAGTAGCCTTGCTCAAGGGTTAAGCTAAAGTATCATGACCATGTCATTTTATTTGCTCTGCTGTGTTGTGATGCTTTTTGAAAATGTTAATGAAAGTCCACATTAGAAGTTTATAAAGTTGATTGAAAACATTCCACTGTAATGTTGAAAAGGCAAATGCATGGCAATGAAATACGGTATAGCCTGTATACAGTATAGCCTACTGGGGAGCAGCATTGTGATGTGCCTGTGCTGGGGACCGCTCAACATGGCCTCATCCCGTCTCAAACCTGCTGAGCTCTTGTGTTTTGTAAGAGGTTGGAATGCTACTCTGACTGTTAGCTGGCTATGCAGGCCCAGAGTATTGCTGCAGGGGAGTGTGTGTGTGTGTGTGTGTGTGTGTGTGATGGGGAGGGGGGTAATTAGGAAGCCTGTGAGAAGAATGAATAGATTATTATGGGATGTGACCTGTGCTTGGTTCATTTTGCAGTCAGTTAGGTGCAGCCTACATCAGCGCCACAACTGGAGCAGTGGTCACAGCTCTGGGCCTGAAGTCTCTCACTAAGGTAGGTTCTTAAACACACACACACACACACACACACACACACACAGTTCCTATATCCTATATTTACATCCACAAAAGAAGACAGTCATACACTACACACATTTTACACTTTTTTAATGTCACACAAGTCCCTGGCATTCATCCCGAGACACACAAAAGACTCCATTTTGCAAGGTGTCACATGTTCCACCAAGTTACCATCTTTCACAGACACGAGGCCCACAGTCACAATGATACTTGGCTGTTGGTGTCCTCTATGACTCATTCTCTCACTACCTCCACTGTTTGTCCTTTGGCCAAAGCACTCTGTGTTCAAACTCCCCAGTTCCCCTTCCAACTAAGCGGCCCAAAAAGAAGCCTGATTAAAATTCAGACTGTTCTTGGTCCATGTGGAAATGAAATAGTTTGAGCACTTAATATGCAGAGGAGAAATTGTCATTTGAAATTAGGCGTTGTAAAATTTTTGTTTTGTGCTCTATTGGCACAGACCCATGTATTTCCTCTATGTATAGTATGAATGTGATATATGATGTATTAGGCTGCTCGATTATGGAAAAAATTATCACAATTATTTTGGTCATGATTGAAATCACGATTATTTTACATGATTACTCATTGACTTTGAAAATATGTTATTGAACAGAACAGTAAATTCTCCTTAAAACTGATTAAGACCGATAAAACAGATAAAGGCAAACAAGATCAACAATGTAGTAGGGCTGGGCGATTTGGCCTAAAATCAAAATCTCAATAAATTGAACATTTGAACTTGATTATGATTAATGAACGATTATTATTTTATTTTTTTTGCCCTCATACCTCACTGACAAGTTTTGTACAGTAAATATACTCACATATTATAAGTGAGAGATTTTTGAATGATTACTTGAATTTAAAATAATTGAAGGAAACACACTATCTACTATCTGTGATTATTTTTTGAACATCTATGTTTTCTTTTGTACAAGCTGCTCAGCAGAATAACAAAACAGAGCGGGATCAGTAATTGAAATAATTGACCTGGGAAAATTTGATCGATTATAGGCTCTGAATGTCGATTACGATTACTTTTCGATTAACTGCTCAGCCCTATGATGTATGTATGGATGATGGCAGCCATGCTGTGCCTATAGGCTATACAGTATATCTACCCTGCTTTTGCACCATCCCCCAGTGCATTCACCATGACTAAAGGCAGAGTGGACTCTCACTATGATTATCCATTCTCATTGGTGGGATGGTTTTCCTGTCCTAGAGTGTGCTGAATAAGTTTGTGTCTTATACTGTAAGCTGTGGGATGTCTCAGTGTCCTTTTAGATCATTAAAATATCTATCTGCCTGCCTGTAATGTTTATTTCTAAGTTCAATGGGCTGTGAGGTCAGTTTCACTGCCAAACCTCTGTGATGTGTTGCTAATATGAGGTGAACACATCTCTACGAATGTAGTAGGGCGTCAAAGGGGCCCTGATGTGTTGCTGTACTTTGCTCTGTGCTTTATCCCGTGTTTTAGTCCACTGTGTAATGAAAATGATTATTCATTCATGTGAGAATATCTGACATTATACTGTAGGGACACTTAGATTGTCATTCTTGCTAATGAACTCCCCCTCCCCCCCTTTCAGCACCTGCCTGCAATCATGAGCCGCTTTGTTCCCTTCGCTGCTGTTGCCGCGGCCAACTGCATCAACATTCCCTTCATGAGGCAAAGGTGAGACCTCTCCTGCCAATACTAGTCATGACTCCCTTGAGTTAGTGCTCAAGAATTCAATACACTGACACTAGTGGGGGATAGAATGGCTAAAATACTAAATAAAACAAAAAGAAAAAAGGTTACATTTGTAAAATTGTGGTATGATTATGTTGGTAGTTAACTGTCTAGATCAGTGGTTCTTAACCTGGGTTCAATCGAACCCCAGGGGTTCGGTGAGTCGGTCTCAGGCGTTGGGCAGAGCCTCCGCTGCGAGGTCCGGACACACCCGAATTATTGTGTAAATTCTTGATGACACCCCGAGGGGTTCAGTGAATGCACAAATGAAACTGTTGGGTTTCGGTACTTCCAACAAGGTTAAGAACCACTGGTCTGGATCTAAATAGGCACAGGCCAAAGTTGTGTTTTTCTCAGAAAATGCTTATAGACTAATAGAGTTAGTCAAGGTGGGGTGAGTGGAGCTTTCAGACTCCACTTGGTGCAGATTCACACCGTATTTCTTCTTTAATATGGCACCAATCATGAGGCCCATCTCGCATGTTCTATTCCCCAGGGAGCTGAAGCATGGTATCCCTGTCTTGGACGAGGAGGGCAACCGTCTGGGCGAGTCTGCCAAGGCAGCCCAGCAGGCCATAGCGCAGGTGGTGGTGTCCAGGATTGGCATGGCTGTGCCTGCCATGGGTGAGTGGGATGCCCCCTGACTGACTGAGCTTGGACCTCCTGCTACTCTATTCTGTTACCTCTCGTTATTGACATGATTGAACTTCCGAGCCAGATAGAATACAGACCAATGATGACTATTTTGGACTAAGTTATCCAGGTCATGATAGTCACAGTGTTCACTTATAGGCAACCGACTTTTTTGGAGCTCGAAGACGTTTCAC
>JAGFZM010005757.1:2500-16826 GCA_017657215.1 Limnothrissa miodon
GGGGTGAAGGCCTTTAATAAGTGCAGGAAGAAGCAGCAGAGAGCATCAGAGGAAGATTAGCTTTCAGGGATTAGCCGCCCCTGCAGGGGCTCCACAAAAGCGAGGCCCCCCGGCGGGCTGGAGAGGTGGAAGAGGGGGTCAGGGGAACACTTCACTCAGACCCACACACAGGCGCAGGGGCAGCAGGGGGCAAGGGCGGGGGCAGGGTGGAGAGGGGAGGGGAGGAGCGGTGGGGCTGCTGAGGGCGATTAGGGCAGGGATGCAGAGGGGTCGGACCAAACCATCACCTCCACCAACCTTCCTCCACCCCAATAAATCCTGACGGACCCTCCAATCCTGTTATCCCAGACCCAGTCAGGACAAGGTGGGGCAGGAAGGAGGGGGAGGATTGTGTGTGTGTGTGTGTGTGTGTGTGTGGGGGGGGGGGGGGGGGGGTGGGGGGGGGTTTTTGTTTTCTCTTCTCTACATCTCTACATACTTTTATTCCTCCATCACCCTGGGCGGGGGCCGGGGGGGTGGGGGGGGGGGGGGGGGGGGGGGGGGGTGGGGGGGGGGGGGGGGGGGGGAATTGAGGGTGATGGAGGAATAAAAGTATGTAGAGATGTAGAGAAGAGAAAACAAAAACAACAACAAAAGAAGGGTGAAATGATCCATGGTGATCCTGGCCTCCACACCACAACCATGCATCACCAGGGCAACAGTGTCTCGGGGGATAAAGGTCTCTGTGCAGGACCTCTGAGAAGAGGTGCGGGTGTGTGTGTGTGTGTGTGTGTGTGTGTGTGTGTGTGTGTGTGTGTATGGTGGGTGGGCGTAGGTGGTGGTGGTGGTGGGGTTTCATTGAGACGTCTGAGGTCCGATCAGATATCGGCAGCGCCATGACAACGGTCGTTAATCAAGCCCTGCGTGTCAGGGTGTCGCTCGGGAAACCGCAGGGTCTTTACCGCAGGCCTTCATGCAGTGGGATCAAGCCCTCCGCCAACCCCATCAAACACTAGACACTCAACAGACCAACAGTCTGCCGCCCTGAGCCTCAAAAGCCTGCCGAAGATTTATATGCTAATAGAAACATGTGAGGCCACAGGCACTGGCTCAGAGCGCTACGCTAACCCTATTTAAGAATACTCCCCTCCTCAGCATTACCATCACCTTGTCTCCATAGCACAAGGACTTTAGAGGAGGAATCTGGTTGGACAGTCCAGGGCTGTTATTCAAGGTTGAGTTGACAGTACTGGCAGTTAACTGAGTGGGGCAAAGAAAGACTTAAAGGAGACTTAAAGGAGAAATCTGATGGGAATCTGTCCATAGCTCTGCGGTTCAGGGTCCCTAAATGTTTTCTGTCTTTAAACACGGTTCTTTTATCATTGACAGAATAGCCTAATAACAGAAACAAAACGTCTATTACATCTGCAAGACTACACAGCCTGTTGTGTCCTTTACACACTCTCTTGCTCTCCTTTCTCACCATTACTCACCTGCTACTGTCACTCGTTCTAACTCGTCACTTAGCTTATATGAGATTTATATTAGGCCTGCACTACTCCTGGGTATTTGGGAAGCAAATTTAGGCAAATTGGAAACCGCTAATGCTAAATAGGAGACTCCGAGAGCTCCCAGGGCTGGGAATTTCTGACATCTTAATAACAGCACATGTGTCATTTAGATGCCTTTCACTCTTTAAAATGAGTCATCTGTGTAAACAGTCATTAGTTTGCACCAAAAGAAAATCCCACACAGCAGCAATTATGAGCCTACTGCAGTGTTGGGTGCATCTGTACCCTAATAGCAAACTATACAACAGATTCATATTTTAAAAGTTAGGGAAATAATAAAATTAAAATATATAATTTGGTTGGATCTAAAACCAAGAACCGTGGCATCCGTAATTGAGGCTGTCCATTAGCGTTAGCTGGCTTTAGGTGTTAGCATTAGCTGTCCCTAGAGTTTGTGTTCATTAGCCTTCAAGTACATGCTGTCACCAATAAACGCTTTGCAGATTCGTATTGCCAGTGACAGCATGGGAAGACTGTGTGTTATGCAGCATCAAAACGTAGGGCACTGCATTGCAGTTTGTTGCATAAAAGTCTGCATGGGGTTTATGCGTGGTTCACTGCAATGCAGTTTTGTGCATGAGGCCTTTGCAGTCTGGTTCTTGGACCTTTAAAACCATTAAAAATGTGGCCAGCCATAGGATTTACAACGAAGGCAGCTATAATATGTTTCTTTGGACATATGGTAAATAGTATATAGTTTATTTGTGTCTTATGGTCATATGGTTTATAGTATACATGTATGTCTTATGGAGTTGGTTTAGTAGTTTGACACACACTTCTCTCTTTAAACACTGAAAGACAGTGTGTGTGTGTGCGTGTGTGTGTGTGTGTGTGTGTGTGTGTGTGTGTGTGTGTCTGTGTGTGTGTGCCCATGTGATCCCTATAGAACCAATAAGACTTATAAGTCAGCTGGTTTTGTTCCCACCCACTCTCTGTCACTCTCTTATGTAATTGTATTCTTTCTCAGAACTGTGTGTGTGTGTGTGTGTGTGTGTGTGTTTGTGTGTGTGTGACATACACCCCAGTTTGTGTGTGCAGACACACGTGCAGACATGACAGCTTGACAGTTTCTCACCAGGATGTGTGTGAGATGAATTGGTATAATTCTTCAATCTCTTTTTTCTCCGTTGGTCATTTGTCTTTCTTTTGCTCTCTCTCTCTCTCTCTCTCTCTCTCTCTCTCTCTCTCTCTCTCTCTCTCTCTCTCTCTCTCAAAGTACAAATGCTTTGTACACAAAAGTAAACCAGGACAGAACACAATTTAATTCATTAGTTGTAAATGGGACATTTTTAGCAATATAGTAAAAGGTGCTCAAGGAAAACATCTCCTACCCCTTTGGCACTAACAAGTGAAGTTCTGTTTCTATGGTTTCTTAGTTACATTTTTTCGTGCACAGCCTTTCCTCTGTATGTAGCCACGTCTGTCTGTCTGCTTTTTTTTCATATCCAGACTATAAAAGCTTACCTAAGAGGGAAGTCATGCAGATGACGTAATGAATGTTGCTGCTGTGAATTACATTACTGTAAAGATTACTGTGAAGACTTTGAAAATACTTAAAGATTCAGTTAATTAGGCTTTTGCCAGGATATGGCAGCTGGTGCTTGTCTCTGTGTTCTTCTCAAAAGGGAAGTCTGAAGTGAAGGGGACTGGCTACAGTCAATACCTATCAAACATTCCCTTTTGTTTAGCGTCAGCCACTGGTGACTCTTTGATCTCCTGGCTGGAAGGAGAATAGAATCGGAAGATTCTACACTGAGCCGTTTCTGATGAAAAACTCTTCTGTCGTTCTATCTGATGAAAAATGCATCTTCTCTTATTCCTCTCTCTGGTATTTTCTCATCTCTTCTCGTATCCCTTCATGTCGATCACATTCTTCAAGGCCTCTCCTTTTCTTGCCGTCTGAAATCTCTTTTTTCTCTTCCTCTCTCTTTACTTTTCTTTCACTCTCTTTTCTCTCTCTGCTTTGTGGGTGTGATAGATTTTTTTCACCTGGCAGCAGGGGTGTGGGTGTCTCTCCCACTCACACCAGCACATGGTATAGACGGCTTTGCTGAGCATAGTGTGTCTGTGTGTGTGTGTGTTCATGTGTTAGTGTGTGTGTGTGTGTGTGTGTCTGTGTGTCTGTGTGTGTGTGTCTTGCATGTGTGAGTGTGAGTGTGTGTGTGTGTGTGTGTGTGTGTGTGTGTGTGTGTGTGTGTGTAATAAACTGTAGCTGGCTGGACTGGCAGTGCTCTGTGTTGGCTGGTGTTCTGGAGTCTGTGCGGTCTGGACCGTCATGGAGGCTCCTCTGCCTATTACTTCCTGTCATCAGGAGAAATATGTGGCCGGAGCCGCCAGTGCTGAACTATTAGTCTGCTGGAATGAGTTTGTGTGTGTGTGTGTGTGTGTGTGTGTGTGAGTGCCTATGCGGTGTGTGTCTGTGTGTGTCTTTGTGTGTCTGTGCATCTGTGTGTGTGTCTGTGTATCTGTGTGTGTTTGTGTACATGCATGTGTGTGTCTGGACTGTATGTGTGTGTATGAGTATCAGACAAAGAGAAAGAAACTCTTTATAAACACATGTAGTAAACACAATACATGAAGTGTACATGAAGTAACATGCACATTAAGTAATTGTTATAAAGTGCACATGAAGGGAATGAGATATAGTGCACATGAACTAACTCTTTTCTCTTGTATGTGTTTCTCTCTGTGTGCAGAGTGTGTGGCTTCGGCCCGCAGTCGCCATGGCACTGGTCCAAGCCCTGCCCGTCCCCACTGATCACCCCAAGTCCAGCCTTGAGGTGGGCCAGTGTCGCTCGGTGTCCCACTCCCCGGGGGTACCACCGGCCCCTCCGCTGCCCCCCCCCTTCCACCGGCACCATGGGCTCCGTCAGCAGCCTGATCTCCAGCCGCGGCCCCTCCTCCTCCTCCACGTCCTCTTCCTCCTCTTCCTCCTACCCGGAGCGTCACTGCCGCATGGCTACGGCCGTGGCCTCAGACTTTGGCGCCAAGTGCCGCAAGGCAGCGGCAGGAAGCGCCAGCTGCTTCCGCGCCCAGGACGGCACCCTGCGCAGCGCCAGCTCCCAGGAGCATCTCCTTAGCAACCATCAGCATCACCAGCAACAGCTTCAGCATCAGCAACAGCTCCAGCATCAGGCGCTGGCTCTGCAGTTCAACGCCAAAAAGTGCGCCGCCGCTGCCGTCACCAACAACATCGCCAATGCCACCGGCGGTGTCGTCTCCGCCGGCAACGGTAACTACGGCTACGTGGGCGACGAGCTGCTGGTGGGCGACTGGAACGACAATCTGGTGAGCGCATGCAGCCCCTGCAGCGACTCGGAAGAGACCCGGGACACACGCGCCCTCAACGGGAATATCGGCGGTCCGCCGCCTAAACTCATCCCCGTGTCGGGCAAACTGGAGAAGGTAAGAGATAAGGAGGGAGAGGAAGAGGTGAGGAGGAGGAGGAGGAAGCTGACACACCGCCTTGGTGATAAATCTGTGTCTTCTGCCCTAGTGCTTTATGCTGAGCTGGGAAAGGAAGGCAGGAGGGTGTGTGTGGTGTGTGGGTGTGTGGGGGGGGGGGGGGGGGGGGGTGGCTGATGTGCCATCAGTAGCCAAGGACAACCCCTGCCCTTGAGATTTAATCAGGCTCGTGTTCAAACTGATCTGAGATAAAGTAGGTGTTCTGTAGGGGGGATCCAATTCACATCAGTCCCTGACCTACAGTAGCCCTCAGGCCATCTCAACGCCCTTACCACAGAGCTGCCATGGAGCTGCACTGCTGCTGCATTCAATGGGCCGCTTATGGAGAAGCTCTTTGGGCTGCCTGTGCTGTGTATGAGAGGCTCCGTGTGTACAGTAAATATCAGTGCCACTGGGCCGCTGGTCCTTCTGTAAACACGGATACAGTCAATATTTCCAATGCCTGCTGATTGCTCTCCGCTGAACTCAGACCAGTTCCCAGTGCTGAGTATCAGGGCCAGCTTCTAGGCTTTTGCTGACAGGCTGAGACACACACACTCACACACACACTTTGCTGAAATAGATAGATCGAGCTCACCTCTTTAATTACCCATTCATTTCCATCGATTGGCGAGAAACTTTTCATCACCGTTCCCACAAAGGGGTTGCTGCAGATCTCTTGCCTGTTGACCCCCCACCTTTTCACCACACACACACACACACACACACACACACACACACATACAGACACACGCACACACACACAGACAGACAGTCAAACACACACACACACACACGTACAGACACACACACACACACATACACACAAACAAACACACACACACACACACACTGTGCCTCTGCTGATCAATGGGTTGCAGTGCTGTCACAGTCACTCACACACTCAATGAGACCTGACATCATTATGGGAAGAGCCTGATGAGGAAGGGCATGGGTGATATCCCTGCTGAAAGGTCAAGCAGTGTTTGCATCCATCAATGAAAGCTATTTAAAGATGAATCTGCTCAATCAGGGTGGAGATTATACTTTGTTGTAACAGACCAAGCTCTGTTCAAAATGCTGTAGTACTGTTTAGCCTGCTGTTTGCTATTTAGAGTGCAAATGTAGTTTTTAGGACAAATAAAAATTCTATAGTTTCAAGGATTCAAGGAATTTTTAACGGTGTAAAAAATGTAGATTCTGAAGCAATCTCTTTGATCTTCTTTTATTTCTGCAGAGCATGGAGAAAATCCTTATCCGCCCCACTGCCTTCAAACCAGTCATTCCCAAGAACCGCAACTCGGTGCAGTACCTGACCCCACGGCCAGGGGGCAGTATTTCAGAGAGCCAGGGCAGCCTGAACCTGCTCCTGCCTGTGGCTGGCATCAGTAGCGGCAGCAGCAGCGGCGGTGGCATCGTAAGCAACGGTGTCGCCTCCTCTCTCGCCTGCTCAGGCTCTACGTCTTCGTCCTCCTCGTCTTCAGACAAGCGCAACTCGTACAGTGGCGGGCGTCATGGCGGCCGTGCCAGTCAGGCAGGCACCATGTCGGACTCGGGCCGCAACTCGCTCTCCAGCCTGCCCACGTACAGCGGCAGCAGCGGCGGCTACAGCCTCCCCCCAGGCGATGCCGCACCGTCGCTCCTCGAACCCTCCCCCCGTCTGGCGACAAGCAGCGGTGGGGGAGGCGGGAGCTCGAACGGGGCCATCCACGGACACTCCAACTCGGACAGTGGGCGCTCGTCGTCCAGCAAGAGCACAGGGTCGCTCAGCGGCCGGGGGCAGCCGTTGTCTGACAATGGCTCGTGCGAGCGCTCGCCGGCGCCCCCCGATGGCTATGAGGGGGTGATACGGGACCTGGAGGAGAAGCTGAGGGAGCGCGAGCAGGAGCTGCAGCAGCTACGGGACAACCTGGACGAGAACGAGGCCGCCATTTGCCAGGTGCGTACATACAGTACACGCATGCACACACACACACGCACACACACATACACACACACACACTTACACACACACACAAACATACACACATGCACGCTCGCACACAGAGATACATACACATACATTCACACACATGCACACACAGTTTACATATCTTAGATATCTTCCCCACAAACACACTGTACATATCTTCCATATCACCCCATATGACTGCAGTCTACCAATATTACAGTTTACCTACTTTTGTGTATGAATGTAGTACTACTAAGTACATTTAGTAGAAAAAACTAAAGCTCCTTTTATGTGTATGTGTGTGTGTGTGTGCGCGCGCATGTGCCTGTGTATGTGTGTGTGTGTGTGTGTGTGTGTGTGTGTGTGTGTGTGTGTGCGCGTGTGTGTTCAGGTGTACGAGGAGAAGCAGAAGCGCTGTGAGCAGGAGATGGAGGAGCTGCGCCAGAGCTGCGCAAACAAGATGAAGCAGGCGCATCAAAAGGCCCAGCGCAGCCAGCAGGTGCTGCAGCTGCAGGTCTACCAGCTGCAGCAGGACAAGAAGAAGCTGCAGGAGGACTTCTCCCAGCTGCTGCAGGAGCGCGAGCTCCTCGAGAAACGCTGCGCCTCCATCGAACGCGAACAGACCCAGTTGGGGCCGCGTCTCGAGGAGACCAAGTGGGAGGTGAGTAGCAAGGGGGAGAACACACAGTAAGATCCATTTACCACCAAGTGATGACATACATTTGGGGATAAATACATACTGCTGCCAAGTACACTACACTACTACATGTAAGTGTGCATAATAAAGTGTTTGAAGTACAAATAAAAAGTGTGAGGTGAGTAGCAAGGAGAACAGTCAGTAAGATTCATTTACCATCAGGGGATGACATACATTTTGGTTTTAATACATACTCCTGCTAAGTACACTACTCTACTACAACAAGTGTGCATAATAAAATACAAATAAAAAGCAAGAGTTGCAAGATATTCAGTACAGCTGCAGCAGTAGCCAGTACCACTGAATCGTCACCAAAGACAGAATTACGATAAACAAACTATCATTATCACAGTAAACAGAAACTCATCATATTAGAAAAAAAAAGCATAATGACAATTCAGTACCATTTGAACATTTACATACGGTGTATGATTATTATTCATATATTCCATATCCTTATGTCTGTCCTTGAAGGTGAACTCTGAGTATGCAAAATTAGATGAACTACTGTAGAGTGCAGAATGTAGAATGCAGAAGGCAGAACATAGAATGCAGAATGTTGAATGAGTTTCTTGCTGTGTTCTCTATCTATGTGTTTAGGTGTGCCAGAAGTCGGGGGAGATCTCTCTGTTGAAGCAGCAGCTGAAGGATGTCCAGGCCGAGCTGACAGCGAAGGCGGGCGAGCTGGTGTCGCTGCGGGCGCAGCTGCGGGAGGCCCGAGGGGAGCTGCAGGCCAGCCAGGCGCGTTCGCAGGAGGCCCACGCCGCCGCCCGTACGCGCTCCCTGGAGCTGGAGGTGTGCGAGAACGAGCTGCAGAGGCGCAAGAGCGAAGCCGAGTTGCTGCGCCAGAAGCTGGGCCGCGTGGAAGAGGAGTCGGCACGGCTCCGTGATGCGCTGGTCGCCCCGGCAACCGCGCACCTCCACCTCCAGCAGGGCCAGTACGGAGGCACCTTACACCACCCGCATCACCACCACAACAACAACAACCACCACATGACCAAGGCCCAGCAGTGCATGAGCCTACCGCTGCCACACAGCCGCGGAGGCTCCACCCACAGCAGCCCCGCCCTGCTGCGCGACTGCGCCGGCTCCGAGGACCAGCTCCTGGCTGCCTACGAGAGCGACGAGGCCAAGGCCCAGCGCCAGGGTCAAGGTCAAGGTCAGGGTCACGGGGAGGCGCAGCTGCAGGGCATGCGTCAGCAGGTGGAGCGTCTGAAGGCGGAGCTGATGCTGGAGCGGCGTCGCAGCGAGGACCAGACGGAGAGCTTCGAGACGGAGCGGCGCGTGTGGCAGGAGGAGAAGGACAAGGTGATCCGCTACCAGAAGCAGCTGCAGCAGAACTACATCCAGATGTACCGCCGCAACCGCGAGCTGGAGCGTGTCATGCGCCAGCTCAGTCTGGAGCTGGAGAGCCGCGACGTGGACGACTTTGAGATGCGTGGTGGCGGTGTGAGTGCTAGCATCAGTGTCAGCAGCACCGCCAGCGAGATCCACTTCGAGGAGATCACTGCCACAGAGATCTAAAGACCGACCGCCCACACACACACACACACACACACACAGACACACACCCCAACACACACACACACACACAGGTCTCCTGAACCCCTCCCAGCCCAGCTGAAGCTGAACTGTCCTACACACTCCACTCAGCCCCTCACCGCCCCAGCTCAAGCTGTCTGTCCACAGGAGCTGCACCTCCCACAGTCCGTCATGAAGGGCACGCAAGATCACTGAGTCATCGCTCCGCACAGGGGATGACATCACTGTTTCCATTCCTGTCCTGTGTCTTACATGAGAGTCAAGGAGCATGCTCTGAATCACACGTATGTGGGGTCTGTCTGCTCACATCTAAGACTCCCAGACATTCAAGTTTCTCCCAGGCCCATTCTGCGTCTGACTCCTCTGGATCTCTCCTCTCCTTTCCTCTCCTCTGCCCCTGGGACTTTTGGTTGGTGCCTGTTGTCACACAGAATATCAGTATTTTTCAGTCACACTGAAGGATCAAACCAACAACACTTTTCAACACTGTTTTCCACACTCAACAGTTAGAATGTAGAACACCACTCAGTTCTGCACCTGTGCTGCATAGCCCAATAAAGGGCACTCACTCTCCCCGAGAGAAACATGACAGGGGAAGTTGCGCTATCCAGATCTCTTTCTTTGCTAGTCCAACTCTCACAAGCACCTTTGCCGCAGAGTCGTTTTTGTGTCTGTCTGTACACAGGCTGTCTGACCAAGTGTTGTGTCATGTAGAGTGAAGGTGGACTCGCAGCAGCATCAGCTTCTTCCTGTCAAACAGCAACCCCCCCCCCCCCCAACACACACACACACACACACACACACTCCTCAACATTGTTCTCTCCAGCCAGTGGATTCGAAGCTGAGACACAGGAACAAGCACTACAAGGGCTACTGGGGAGATTTCTCTGGATAGCCATGCAATCACCTGACTGACTTTTCTGAAATCCCACCTCACCATGGCCTCCCTTTCTCCCTCACACACACAGATGCACTCTCTCTTTCTCTCTCTCTCTAACTGTCTCTCTCTGTCTCTTATGTCTCTTATCTTCACCAGCGTAAACACTGACATTACAGAAGACGTGCGGTCCTCAACCAAATCGACTGTTTGCAAAGACTGTTTCTCCTTCTCTTCTGAAAGGCACAAAGACTGTTGGGGTCGTTTTGTACTGTTGTCTTTGAAGTCGGATGTGTGTTCAGAGGCACGGGGGCTAGGGTGGGGGGTTGTTTATACATAAGGTGACGAAGGTCACAGGCTTCTGTAGCCGTGTGGTCACAGTGAAGTCTGTGCCAATGGCAGCAACCTCCTATCACCTGTTTGAGTATTAGAGTTGACCAACCCCCCCCCCACACACACACACACACCCCACACACACACCTCCCCAACTCTTGTCCTCTGCCTCTAGTCACAATAATACTAATCACTTTATCTAGAAGTTTTATTTTTCTATGTAGATCCTTTCAAAAGAGAAGAAAACTATCCCAAAATATATTTTGCTTGTTCCTTATTATAAATATATATCTATATATAGCGTCTCTCCAAACCTCGGTATCCAGATAACACTGTCTGTGACGCATGTGTGCATGATCCAGTATCCTAGAGAATAGTCAGAGGGGTCTGGTCAGCAAGGGGGACACAGGGAGAGGCCAAACCGGACCAGTACAGACCGGATCAGACCAGACCGGGCCATCAGTGCTGCCCCTAGTGGCCAAATGCAGCAGTGGAAATACTAGCTATTCAGAGAGCACAAATCTCTCCAGCTTCATAGTGCAGATGGAAACCTAGACTGGAGGTCACTCTGCTAGTTAGTTGGAGCCCCGCCGATAACACTCACTGCTAGATTAGCGAATGGTTGGAGCGCATATGTGGCTCTGTGAATGGCACTTTCTGAAGCCAGACTTTTTTCCACCTCTGCTAGAGAGCATACTTTTAACATCATTGCCAGCTCTGACCTGGTAGTCTGCTGTAGTCTGTGTCCACAGAGGGGAACCCCAGTAACTCCGGTAACCTTTGTATCGTCATGGTAACACCTCTCCCATTTATTATGTCTGTGACCTGGACATGCATACAGAGGTGGCATGCAGCGTGTGAACACACTGGTCTGGTAGTTCAAGGTGATCGTAAAAAAAAACAAAACAAATATATCTATATATTATTAAACTGCTTTTGTGTGTTTTTACAAAACAAAAATATAAACGGATACACTAGAAATGAACTAATGAGGAAGCAAATGATTATTATATACGTATATATGATATCTATTTTTTTATATAGCACCTGAAAACTATTTTGTGGTAACACACATGACAGAGTAGGTGTGGCAGACCTACAGCTATCTATATCATGCTCTGTTTATTTTCCTTCTCTTCAGCCTACAGGCTCAGTTTCAGAGGTTGGGCCAAATGTCTCTTTAAGACCCTCAATTCGGGCATGGGAGCTCCACCATCTGTCTTTTTGACTCTGGCACGTTTGCACACGTTTGCTTCTTTGACTTTTTGAGTTTTAAGACTTAATACTCTGCATTTTGTTTTTATCGACTGAGTGTGTGGTGTACTGTTGTCATTTTTTATTCCCCTGTGGAAAAGGGTTTGTGCCTCTGCTGCTTGGGTCAAATGAAATAAGGCCAAATACTATTAAATGTAAATCAAAACAACTGTTGGTTACTAAAGCCTGTATTTTGTCGAGCTGACAAAGCTCTTTCTAAATCTCATAAATTACATCCTTCTCCAAGATTACTCAGCGATGGGTTACAATTTTTGTTTTTTTATTTTGTAAGGGACTTTTTGAACATGCAGTTTATTATACTTTTGCACCAACAAGCCCAGTGGCCCTGGGGAACCTACTGCAACTGATCAATCAATCTCATTTCCATTTACAATCATAGGAGGAGACTGCACTCCAGGCTAGCAGTGTTGAGACAGGTGCATTATATACACACACCTGAGGATCTGTTTGACGCCGCCTGTGGGCCCCCCATTGGACAGCTGTAAGAGTTACCTACTCAGAGTCATCATGCTGAGTCATGTAACAGCAGATTGGCGCTGATGCACAAGAAAACAAGGGGCTTCACTGTGAAGTCATCTTGTTAAAAAAAGATGGCGTCTACCGCCATACTGTAGATGGCATTTATGAGTTGTTGTGCTGGAAATTGGGCCTGGGGTTTTATTTTGTGGTGGGAGGGAGAAAGAGATCGATGTCTTTACATGCACTACATGTCGTCTATTTAATGTTGGTCAGACTGTTAATCCTTGAGTTGACCCCAGCAAAAAAAAAGAAAAAAGCCCAACATTGCTATTTTTAGCAACAGACTAATCAGCGCCATCAGGGGGCCAGTTGATTTCTCACACTGCAGCACAATGCACTCAACTCACCGTCACTCCAGTCATATCCATTAAACCCCTGAACTATGTACATACCTCTACCATTATCATTCAATTGTATAAAGTCAGATATTTTAGTCTTTTTCTTACGCAAAGTATCTATCTGGGAAAAAAAGTGTAGGCACTGTGATTAGACCAAAGCCAAAATAACATACTTTTCTTTTGTTCAGTTTTTTCTTCTTTTGTCTTTTTGTGCATATCCTTGTGTTTGTCACTGTTTCTGTTGTCCTCTTCTAGATCTAATCCATTTGGTTCTAGGTATTCATGTATATTTTCATGTTGTACATTTCTTGTAAAAAAACAAATACTGTGTTTTTAATTAAAGGCCTTGGAAACATTTTGGAGCACTCTGACTTTGTCTTTATGAAGAAGAAGTTTGCAAAGGTTCAGTCGTTCAAAAAATGTGTTTATAAAATACAGATATCTTACATTTATGCATTTATGCATTTAGCAGATGCTTTTATCCAAAGCAACTAACATTCAGGGCCAGTCTCCCCAACAGGAGAAAGGCACAATGGTGGCAACCAAAGATTCTAGAGCGCTACGCGGTCACTCTAGAATCTTTGGTGGCAACTAGGATTCAAACCAACTTCCTGTGCTGTCCTGTTATCAGCACTGTGATATCTCAATTAAAGGATCCTTGTGTGTGTTAGGAGTGCTAATTGACACCACCCCAAACCCTTTATTTCCTTTCACCAGAACATTCTCCAGCCCTTAGTCACCCCAACACCCAGATTTTACCCCCACTTCTTTATTTGCACAATAGACTGTCAAAATACGTCATTTCATTTACAAAAGAAAAACTTGACAATGTATGTGACAATATCCTTTCTTAAATATTTATCAGAGTAAAAAAAAAAAAAAAACTTACAAATCACCAAACAAATCACCGTCGCATGTTGTCACTGGAGAGTCTTGGGTCTTTATTGCTGATCATAGCACCTGTGGATTGAATGACTTCAACCGTCTAACAGTGATGTGCACTGGAATACAATTCTTGATTTAAAGGAGGTTGGAATCAGTATGACCAAAGGCTGCGCTATCTGGGGTCAAAGTTCAAATAAATATACAAAGGCAGCCTATTCAGGCCAAAGACACAAGAAGGATCGATACAGAGGGGAGTGCCGAGGACATGTTGATTTTAAATCAGAGGATCCTAGAGTAATGAGTGTGTGTGTGTGTGAGTGTTGACATGCATTACTGTTTACTGCTTTAGAATGTCTGGGGTGTGTGTGTGTGTGTGTGAATGAGAGAGTGAGGAGTGTATGTGTGAGGAAGACAGTGAGCGTGTGTGTGTGTGTTTGTGTGTGAGGAAGAGAGTGAAAAAATATGTGTTTGTTAGAAGGAGAGTGAAAAAGAGTGTGTGTGTGTGTGCGTGCGTGCGTGTGTGTGTGTGTGTGTGTGTGCGCATGTCCTGTATTTGTGCTTCTCTGTTGGATTGTCCTCATATGGTCCCCCTATCCCACAGCATTTATTATTAAAGGTTTATTTCAATGGGTTATTTCCCCAATGGTGTGCCGAACGCTCTCCAAGTGTTGTGCAATCAGGGCCCTGAAATGCCCCGGCTGGCCCACATAACGCCCCTCTCCTCTGCCAAAGCCACGGGAGAGAGGGGCACAAGCTGCAATTTGCACTAATCCTTTGGACATTTACTAAACCAAACTACCAATTTTGACATAATACAGAACCTTAATCTCCCTTCGGTCAGACCGAGGAGTGAACTGACATGCAGTGTGGGTGTGTGCGTGTGGGTGTGTGCGTATGTGTGTGTGCGTGTGTGTG
>JAGFZM010005757.1:31826-46826 GCA_017657215.1 Limnothrissa miodon
GGCCGTCCAAAACTCGCCGTGCGGATCACCGTGTCCTTCAGCAGCTCCGTCTCCCCCAGCGTCCGCCTGGTCTCCACCGTCCTCTCCGACGCTGTGGCCGGCGGGTCGGTCTGGATGGCCATCTCGGTGCGGTCGGAGCTCGGCCGCCGGGAGCGGTCCTCGGTGGAGATGCAGACGTCCACCATCTCGGACACCAGCGGCGGGAACATGACCTGGGAGAGGCCGCTCAGGGAGGAGAGGGGCGTGCCGGACGACAGGGAGGAGGCCGAGGAGAAGGAGTCCGACCCTTGGGAGGAGGGAGCCACGCCATTGGCCACTGGAGGAGAGCAGAGGGGCATGGGTGAGCACCAGACTCTGACTGCTTAGAGGAGCAGAAGAAATTATCGTCTCCTGTGTCTGTCGCTGCAGGACAGAGCGCTACTGTGTAAGAGATCTTTTATCCCTACTGCTATTAGGCTGTATAACACTCGCCGTTAATGTTTGTAACTTATTTCTTTATTATTGTCTGTGAGCTTCTTGTTGGTAATCTGTAAATCTATGTCTCTTTGCTACAAGACAAATGGATTTCCTTCCCTGGAGGGATCAATAAAGTATCCATCCATCCATCCATCCATCCATCCATCTGTCTATCTATCCATCTATCTATCAATCTATCTATTTTCTTTTGCATTGGCCTCATCTTCTCTGTTTATCTTTTCCTCTCACCTATGATGCTTCATCCACTGCATACAGCCAGCCAACAGTAGGAATTGTGATGGCAGGCCCTTTCACATAGACATTAACCCAGACCTACATCTGTGTGAACTCCCTCTCTGACTGACCTCTGGCAAGCAGTCCAATTATGTCAAGCATAAATACAAAAGATACAAAGCTTGTGACTCCTCATCTGCTCAACTAAAGAGGATATAAGCTCTGACCCAGAGGAGAGAATGCACACACACAATCCCAGACCTCTTAGCAGAATTTGGGCAGAACACCATAATCCCTGGCTTTTTTTCCATACTCCACCATATTAAAGAAAAGCTGTGACCTTCCACAAGAACAAAACAAAACAAAAAACAAAGGAGATTGACATGTGGCTACTGCTGTGCCTTAAAGCCTGATGTACAATTTTTAGGTGACCCCTAAATTACAGAGATTTTTTTGTGTATGTTTTATTTCTTTTTGATTGCTTCTAAGAATCATGTGTTCAGACAAAGTACTTAATTCTGGGTAAGATCCACTTTGGTAAATGGGAAGAGTGCCTGGTGACATATGTTGCAAAAGGAGAGAGATCAGTCACAATATCTAGCCTTTAACTCAGGTTCAAACACAGTATATCATTACAGGAGAAGTCTGGTGTGAATTAATCAAGAAACAGAAACTCAGTTTCCCTTTCATTTTCCCAATGCCGATTTAGTTCATGTTAGCTTCTAGTTTTTTCTCTGACGCTTTCTCTTAATGATTAATTTATTTTGTGAATTTTGGGGAAATCCTTATTCTAAAATTATTTTAATTTTCTGTCCTTTATCAACTTATTATTCTTTTAACTTTTTACACTTTCCTTTAATCTTATTTGTTTGTTTTCTTACTTTATTTTATCCACTATGTTTTTATTTTCTGTCTTTGTAAAGCACATTGAACTGCCTACTCTGTGTATGAAATGCGCTATATAAATAAACTTGCCTTGCCTTGCCTTGCCTAGTTTCCAAATTGGCTTATGGAGTTTTAAATGTTCTCACCCTCCACAGACAGTGCTAGATGACCTCAAACAACAGAGCAGTGTATTGATTCCCACTAGATTTATCCTTTAGGACCATTTCAATTGTAACGTGTAGATATATTGAGAAAATACTTTACATTTATTGAGCCAGCTGTACTCTGCCACCATCTCCTTGTAAGCAGGGTATCTTCCAGCCTCCTGCAAACAGAAAGGAAATACACACAGTTTAGAAAGTCAGCATTACATTAGACGCATATCTACTGTTAGGAGTGCAATCAGAAATATATATATATATATGTATGTATATATATATATTATCGGTTCCCAGGGCCCCTCTGGTGTTTGGCTCTCTACTGTCCTCTAAGAGAGGCCCAAGGCTCCAGGGCCTTAAAGCCTTATGCAGGCTTTATGCAAGCAGAGAGAGAGAGAGAGAGAGAGAGAGAGAGATGTCAATGTCAAGGTCCAAACATCTATATTCTTTTCAATGGGTGGCCCAGTGTAGTTCTTACTCAGTGTAGCCACAGCTCATTCTGACATCTACACGTAGCAGCGTCAAGTGCACCACTACAGCGATCACCTAGGCAATGTGCTTGACCTATGACCCCTTACGCAAACCCTTTAGGACACAGGAAGGAAGAGAGGGCAGAGATCTGGGCAGCCAGGTCAAGATAGAGTCGCTTGCCACCTTCTCCGCAGGGCCAACAATGACGGTGAGGACAGAAGGGTGCTCGAGCTGCTTTGCCAAAAACACACACATGTCAACACCCAGGCACTGTCACCGTGCCGTGGTGACCACATAATATAAACGCCCACTCTCTGAGCAGGGCAGAAGACAGGACTGGCTCGTTGTGCGTATGCCTGTGTGTGTGTGTGAGAGAGAGAGAGAGAGAGAGAGAGAGAGAGAGTGGAGGGGAGGGGGTACATGTGTAAGGGGTAGTGGGTCTTAAGGAAAGACACCCAGTAAGACGAGGCTTTCGGGTTGATTATAACCCGATCCTCACCTAGCTTGTGAATAATGCACGGCCTCGGGCCGTTTCTCACAGGGGAAACACGAGCCACGGGGAGCGGAGTGAGCGAGCGGGTGAGCGGATTGGCAGGCTAGCCAGAGAGTGGGAATGTGACGTCTGGATGCCAGCTGTCTGTCCTCTGCTTCTCCCAGCTCCGCTCGAGAAGAGGACGCTTTGGGTTCCAAAGGCTGCCATTAACACAACCATGGCCATCGGCAGGGCACTTCTAGTTTCATATGCAATCAATCTCTCTCTCTCTCTCTCTCTCTCTCTCTCTCTCTCTCTCTTTCTCTCTGTTATTAGAGCTGTACTAATGCACACGGGTTAAAAGTTTCTGAATTAATCATTTTTTTATTCGTTAGAATGAAGTGGAATGTCAGATCTGCCAAGAGAGCTGGCTGACATCTGAAGGCGCTGGCTGATTTTTAGGGGGTGTCCGCAGAGGAGCTGTCGAATATTTCTTTATTACAGTATCTCCAGCCACCAGTCTAACTCTGCAACCCGTTTGTGTCTGACAGCTTTAAATCATGTACTAACAAAATAGTGTAATAAATACATTTACAAACCCTGTCAATTCAAATCTAATTCTAGTTCTGCATAATTTTTGGATGTAAAACAACATAATTTTCTGTGTGTGTGTGTGTGTGTGTATGTGTGTGTGTGTGTCTAGCTGACAGAGGTCAGACTCACTTTGATGGTGAGCATGATGTGTGTGTGGCTCTTGAGGACCTCCACGGCATTGCTGTGGGTGATATCTTCAAAACTCACGCCGTTGGCGGCCAAAATCTGATCGCCCATTTTGATGCCATTCTGCTCTGCCAAACCTCCTGGGTCTAACCTGGTGTTAAGTGGATGGAGGTCACAGAATAGTATTATAAGGGGAAAACATAACTCACAGGGACATCTACCTAAACATATATCTTAATGTACAGCAGTATAGCTCAAAATATTAGACATTATTATGAAAAATGGTATACATTAAATGTTGTGGGGATGAAAGAATTCTACAAGGAATATTAGGAGAAAGTCTTTGTTCTTCTATTTAATTTGCGTATTTTAATCCGGTTGTAAACCAAACAAAAACTTGACAAAGGTAAACAAAGTCTTCAATGCAATTTGCAAGCTCCTCTTTGAGTTTAGCAACTGCAAGAATGAGGTTTCTTATGCTGAGCCGGCTGTACGTGTGATTAGCACCCAAAGAGGAGATTAGAGGGGAGCGATCAGAGGCAAATCTCCCTGCAGGAGAGACCTACTTAGACACGTAGATGCCCAGGCCGAACTCCTTGCCTCCGCGGATGTTGAAGCCCAAGCAGTAGTCGTCCGAGGTGGTGTAGAGGTGGACGATGCGACGCAGGGCTCCATCTGAGCTGGCCTCCGAGGGAGTCCGCCCGGTCTCCTCCACCACCATCCGCCGATGGATCAGGTCCACCCTTAATACACACACACACATGAACACACACATGAACACACACACACACAAACACACACATCATGCACAGACACACACACACACACACACATGAAAACACTTCCACATTGCCTACTCAGTAGTTTGAACAAACAGCTGGAACTTTGAGCAGGAAAAACTGCATTGAATGCTTCTAATAATTATTCACTAATAGTCTCTTGAATGTTGTATGCACGAACACATAACTAGTGCTTTGATCACTACAGTACTCTGCATGGGAAAATTCTCACCACGTGGTCTTCTCCTTGGAGTAGCGGATGCCTGGGACTTTCCCCACCCGCCGCACCACCATACGCAGACGGTTGTTCCCGGTGAGAACCTTCACAGCACTGCTCATGGTGATGCTCTCGAGGCTGATGCCATTTACCTCCACTAGCTTGTCCCCCACACACAGCCCAGACTGTTCTGAAGGACGGGACACAGTATAATAGTATAACACACACACACACACACACACACACACACACACACATTCTGTCTCACTCTATCTCAATCACACTCACACACACATACACACACACACACACAGGTCAGACTACTCTGCACTGAGGGACGGGATGCAGTATAACAAACACACACACACACACACACACACACACACATTCTGTCTCACTCTATCTCACTCACACACACACACACACACATTCTGTCTTACTCTAGCTCACTTACACATACACATATAGGCCACACAGACATGCACCTTGTCTCTTGTGCTCTCTCTCTCTCTCTCTCTCTCTCTCTCTCTTACTTTCTTTCTCTCTCTCTCTCTCTCTCTCACTTACACGCACACACCATAGCACAACTCCTGTAAGGCTGAATATTAATGATAATGGTAAAAAAACGCATAATGCATGCATAATAAGGCATAATGATCTCTGATAATGATTTATTAAAAGAATACTGCACAGACTCATTGTACAACTGGCCACAAGTCTGCAGTGCCTTCTGCAGTGCTGCATACAGTACCTGCTGAGCTGTCATCCTCCACTTTACTGACGAATATCCCGAGGCCGTGCTCCGACCCCCCTCGCACGCTGAAGCCCAGGCGGCCATCCTCGCTCTTGTCCACCGTTATGGTGTGGATGTCTTCACTGTCATCCCCACCTGTATGGGGGAGGGGGGGGGGGGGGGGCACAACCTATTTACCAAGTCATAGTCATAGCCTATAGGCCTAAACATCCGAACATACAGAGTGCACAAAAAATTAATTGAATAGGACACCCCAAAAAAACTCAATCTGATCAGCCTGTGCTGAGTTGCTGACCACTTCAGTTTTCCTCCTATACAATGTCATCAGCTATTTTATAAAACCTTATAAAACCTTATAATGGATCAATTATTAAAAAAAAAAAACAATGCAATATGCACAAATATGCTTTACAAGTTTTACAGATGAGACATTGAGTTTACAACTATCATGTAGCAAAGCAATAAGCAACAAACACACACACACACATACACACACACACAAACACACACATATGTATACACACACACAAAGAATAAAGAAAATCATGATACAGCAAAGAAATTGGCAGAGAACACACACACACACACACACACAGTACAGCACATTGCTGTAGGTCAGCTGAATCTGTGTTTGGCAAAACATCTACATCTTATTACTGTCATGGTCACTTCAACTCAGTGTGACCTAGATGACACATAATCTAGTGTACTTCACATTCAGCCTGGGTAATGCCCTGGACACTGGAGCCTCTGTCCTGCAGACATCATCACTACATGCGGCCATCAATTAGAATGCATGACATAAACTGTTTACTAAATAAACAACTAAATATATGTGAGGTGTACAAAATAGTCTATCTGGACAAATTGAGGTGTGTTTAACTTAACATCAGCCACAGGATGCCTAACTTAACACCAGCCATAAAGGGGCATTTGCCACAGACTCACCATCGACTGGCGCGTTGATTAGGATGACTCTGCCCATGGGAGAGGACGACCTCATCCTTCGGCGCTGCTGCTTTTTGAGCAGGTAGCGTGTGGCGGTGTTGGAGCCTCCAGCCTGCCCGCTAGTGTGGGCTCCATTGCTCATCTCTCTGCGTCCAGGGTCGGAGGAATGAGCCATGGCACGATCAACCCCACACTGTGACCCCTCATCCAGGGGTCGCTGCAGGGGATAGGGATTAGAGGATGCTTTGTGGAGACAGACCAAAGGGGCTATAGGACAGTGTGTTGGGGAGAGAACGCACTGCCCAATGAATTTGATCACTTGATAGGTGTATACGGTGCACCAGTTATGTGGTTCCCAAGTAGCAATAGTTCACATGGCATTGGCCTATCTGATTAATTAATTGGCATGGCACTGCTATTTTGTAGAGATCTAAAATCCACTCGTTTCCGCGTAAGAACAAACGTTGACTAAAAAACAAAATCATAATCCAAATCTCTGGAAGACATGTACTTGTATTTCTTGTGTCTTGCATGTTATTAAGAGTGTCCCTGGAGGATCATTCTGTTCGTCGTAACCCAAGCTTCATGCTTGGGCCGCTCAGGCAAGAAGACGATAGGGAGGGTCCTTCTCAGCAGGTTCCCCATCTGACAGACTGTCATTCATTGCTGATTTCCTGGTGTTGCCCCGACTTCAACGCCGAGTAACCATGACTAAAACCTGAAACCTTTTACACAACAAATGGAAGAATGATATTATGTGGAGCTGTGACAGGGCTCATTGCGTCAGTTAAACCGTCTACATTTGGTAACTTTTATTTTCTATCTATTGACAAAATGTCAGTGATGAGTAAGGGTTTAAGACTCACGTTTGTCGCGTTGTCAGAATATAAAGACATGTAACATTCAGCTTCTCGAAAGGGAACGACCAACAAAGAAAATACTGTTTTGCGATATCACCGCGTCAGGACCTCGGACAGCGTTCTAGCAACAGGTTGTCCTGCGCAGGCGGCGAGGCAAGATCTTTCTCTCTCAACGATCAGTTTCACTTGTCAGTTTAATTCCACTCTCAATTTCTGTAATGAGATCGCTCAAAGTACTCATACACACAGACGATACTGCTTTAAAATGCTGAAAAATCTTAACAGACCGTCACTAATTGAAGTAGCCTACGACTGTCAACATAATAGTGTTAACAGAAAACCTAAAAAGTAGACAAATTTATCGCAAACTTTAGGCCAGCTGAACGTCGGCAAATAAAATGATATTAGCATCTAGCATAGAAGCCTCTAAAACAGTCCAAACAAAGTTCATTTAAATTTGTGAAGAAAAGTTATATAGGCATTACCCTACCCGGTCCATAGTTGGGCAAAATGACCTCACCTGGGATGGGTGATGGCCAAAGGCTTCTTTTGTCCCGCCTCTCATGGGTTATGATTGGACTGGCCAAACACAGGTAGACTTTGAGTGACATGCAACTTTCCGGTCAACTGGCACGACCACTGTCTCTCCTAATTACAACCTGTGCTGTTATTTAAGAGATTTTATAATAAGCTCAGAACCATAACCTATGTGACCTTGAATGAACACATACAGAGTCCTTGGCCTGAGCGAGCATTACCATAACAAAATCAGACATTTATTATATGAACATCTATTGCCACCTTGTGGTAAAATAATAGAACGGCCTAGATATTACAAATGGGCGTGTTTTGAACTTGTCAAAAAAAAATGTTATTTACAGTCTTTATTTAAACCACTAATGGCCAGCCTAAATAAAGGGTAGGCCTACAGTCTTTTTTCATACTTTGACAAGAAATGTAAAAATAAATCACAATTCAAGATCATCATGAATAAAAAAAAAATCAGTCTGAATAAGTCATTCTACACCACTTCACAGAATGTCACTTTGCTTTTCAGTGGTCGAGGACACAAACAGGAAGTACCTGCGGTATGGTGATAAACCAATCATAACCAACACCCTGTCGAATCATCCAATCGTCGAACACTTTTCAGTGATCTCACTGTTTTACGTCGGTCGAGCGTAGCCGGGACTGCCGTTGTAGGTGACTTATCTCTCTGAATTCTAGGTGGATTTGCTGAATGTGTACACTGACTAGCATATAAAGCGTTAGACATCACTCAGAGGGCGTATAAATAAGTCTCAGGATTTGACGAGCATAGTCAGACACAGGTATGTTCAGATGTGTTCTAGACATGTGCTCCTGAATTCCTTTCTTCCGTTCAGCGTGCAGACTTCTTTGACATTAAATTATCGCTTGTTCGTTGGTGGTTAGACTAGCATTCATTAACGTCAGTTCTATCGTGATAGAATTTGCTTGCCAAACTGCTGTGAGATGTAAATCGTAAACATAAGTTAAACGTGTATCACTATACTCCCCACTTTTCTTGAACTTTGCTGTAACGTTAGCAGGACACATAATGTTAGGATAACGTTACACGTTAGCTTAAAATGTTCCCTTGCTGCAGTAGACTTAACCCATTTGACGTTAACGCTACATGATTTGTCATAGTAGTATGGTCTTAGCTAGCCATCATCAAAAGCAGCGGAGCAAGGTCAACCATTTTTGCATTTCGTTTAGTGCTGTGATAATAACTGGCGTGAAGATACAGCCATCGTTAATTCGTTATCTTATGGTGGGTGGCTAACTCAAGATTGTCAAAAGTGACACATCTAACGTCAGCCTGATAAGTTGAAACATCGGAGTGGTTTATTCGACACTTCCCTTTTCCTCACTTCAGTTTTAAGCATTCCTTGGTTATTAAACGTTTATGGTAGTGCTATGTACTACGATTGTGCTAGGTGCTAGTGCTACAATTTTCTGGGCAGAATACTATAGTGTGTTTTTTTTTTAGTTATGAGTCATCCCTTCCTTTTGATTCAGCGGATTGGAATGCGTGTTTACCACATTTTCCCTCTCTCAGGCCCAAAATAATTCAAAGTCTCTGCTAGCACCGGATCAGATCTTGTGGAATTAGTGGAAACACGTTCACCAAGTCAGGTTCTAGGCTAGATAACAGACCATGGTCTTTCTTTTATTTGCCCAGCTTTGATGTCGTCCCTGAAGCAAGCACTCTCCCTCTCTCTCTCTCTCTCTCTCTCTTATATCTTTCATTGTGGGCTGTGTTAGCCTCTGCTCAAAAGGTGATGCCGAGTGATTCCACTTAGCTTAGCTAAGGGATTTATCTTTTTGTAATTTCCGCTATGGAGTGATCTATCCCAGCAAGCATTTAACTCGCTCACTTCATTTCATGCATACAGTAAGTCTCATGATGCCAGCATTGAAAAATCTCGCTGGGAACAACATGCTCATTCTATGTTGACAAAGTGACATTCGAAACTGGAATCATATCAGAATGTTTGATTGTAGTGTTCCCTGTAAAATGCTCAGATTAAATTTGTTGTATTTTAGGGTCACAGGTCAAGATGTCTGGAGATATACCCCTTAATATCAACATCCAGGAGCCCCGCTGGGACCAGGGGACCTTCATGGGCCGAGCCCAACACTTCTTCACGGTGACGGACCCCAGAAATGTGCTGCTATCCAGCGCAGTGCTAGAAGATGCACGGTCCATCGTGGAGAACTACAGGTCAGCCTTGCACAGATGAGAAAATTAAGGAGTGTGTGGAAACCCTGCATGGAATTGGGAAATGGGTTTCAATACAAAACTAACTAATAGAGATCAACAATGGATTGAAACATTTTGGTTACACTTTTGTTTTTAACAGCTTTAGTTACGTAGACTGGATTACTTTGCCAAGCCAGAGGTAAAATGGAAAAGGGGTAATGTTACCTTGGGTTGGGAAGCTAGAGGTCAGTGATGGATTCAGGGCAGGTCTCAGCATTGGAAGGTGCTGATTGGTTGGCATGTGGGTGGACCATACAGTTACCAATGGGTGCTGCAGTTGAGTGGGTGGATGTTTAAGAAATGTTGTCATTGTGGTCGTGTTTATGAATGTGTGAGGGGGGTCGGTGGGCTGGGCTCTACATATTGACTGCCATGGTCTATCTATCAGACAGTTGACTTGATTGATTTTTAGGATTGATTGACCTAAGGTGTTAACCTAGGAGTTAAATGATTTTTAAATTAGTGCAGTGTTAACTGCTATATAATACCATTGATTTTAGGCTATTGTAGTAAGCTATTTCTTTAATTTTGACTGCCAGGTTGTCTTATCTGGGAAACTATTACCGACCTCCTTTTAATTAGGTCTACAGGGGAGAACAGCTGTTTCCCTGTGATGTTTACTCCATACGAGAGGCCTATTGAAGATAATCTAGTTGTTTATTTTACATTTTTTGTGTTAAATTGCAGGAATGTGATGTATACTACCCATCAAAATGAATGAAATCGGTTCTAATGATTTTCTGAAAAACCTAAAGCATTTACATATAGATGTTGGAGTTAAACTTAGGAAATATATCAGGATTACTGTTAAGGTCTGTGTTTGTGTTTGTGTGTGTGTGTGTGTGTGTGTGTGTGTGTGTGTGTGTGTGTGTGTGTGTGTTTGTCTGCCTGTTTGCGTGTGTTTGTATGTGTATGAGCAGGCAGGGTATTGTTAAACCCGGGCTGACAGAGGACGAGCTTTGGAGAGCCAAATATGTGTACGACTCGGCTTTCCACCCTGATACCGGCGAGAAGATGCTTCTGGTCGGACGCATGTCCGCACAGGTGCCCATGAACATGACGATCACAGGCTGCATGCTCACCTTTTACAGGTAAATGCCACTGCTGCTGAAAAATCTTTATTATACAGTGTTCCCCATGGACCCCCACAGAGATTTGTAAGACCAACCAGTAAGAATTACTACATCTGAAAAGCACCAACCAGTAAGAATTACTACATCTGAAAGGCACCAACCAGTAAGAATTACTTCATCTGAAAGGCACCTGTAGAAAATAAAAATTATGTTGCTGTGTTCAATAAACATAAACTGCGCAGACAGAGACGGTTGGGGTGCTGACAATGGTGAGAACATTTATTAGTTAGTTGCAACAACATTACGGACTATGGACTATGGGGAAAGTCCGGAGGACACAGCACAGAGTTTCCACCTTTAGGTGGTTACCGGTGTACTGGCCTCCCGAGCCACATTGTACGACGGTATTTAAGCATCATTCACTCACGATGTGTTTTGCCTTAGCATCAACAATGTTGTCTCAGAAAGCTACTGTGATTAAATGTCGGCTGACATGATGTGTATCGCACAGGTGACAGCGGAAGGTCTTTGATTGCCAATAAACAAATGTTCACACAGTCGTGGACTTGATTAGATAATGGAGTGCTCAACAGGGTTGGTCACAGGTTTGTGACATATGAAACATTGTGACACATGGTCTTTGTTCTGCCCCTTTGTCTTTTCCTGTGCTCTCTCCAGGACGACGCCAGCGGTGGTCTTTTGGCAGTGGGTCAACCAGTCCTTCAACGCCGTGGTCAACTACACCAACCGCAGTGGCGACGCTCCCATGACAGTGAAGTAGGGCCACTTGCGTCTCTTCCTCCTTTCCTCCTCCTCCTCCTCCTCTCTGTGCTGCAGTCCTGAGTGGCAGCTCTCAGTCCTGCCCTTTTGTCAACGTGTGTTGCGGTATAGCCTAAAATGCATGATTCTTTGCTACCTCAGCACGACCTTTGACCCAAGCAGCTGCACGCTCATCCAGGTTGTTGGTGGTGGCCACCTCCACACCAAAGGAGTCAAATGAAAGATGACATGACATGGCAGAAAAATCATGCATGACCTCTGTTCTGGAATCAGACCGTAAAAGTAGCCTTGCTCAAGGGTTAAGCTAAAGTATCATGACCATGTCATTTTATTTGCTCTGCTGTGTTGTGATGCTTTTTGAAAATGTTAATGAAAGTCCACATTAGAAGTTTATAAAGTTGAATGAAAACATTCCACTGTAATGTTGAAAAGGCAAATGCATGGCAATGAAATACGATATAGCCTGTATACAGTATAGCCTACTGGGGAGCAGCATTGTGATGTGCCTGTGCTGGGGACCGCTCAACATGGCCTCATCCCGTCTCAAACCTGCTGAGCTCTTGTGTTTTGTAAGAGGTTGGAATGCTACTCTGACTGTTAGCTGGCTATGCAGGCCCAGAGTATTGCTGCAGGGGAGTGTGTGTGTGTGTGTGTGTGTGTGTGTGATGGGGAGGGGGGTAATTAGGAAGCCTGTGAGAAGAATGAATAGATTATTATGGGATGTGACCTGTGCTTGGTTCATTTTGCAGTCAGTTAGGTGCAGCCTACATCAGCGCCACAACTGGAGCAGTGGTCACAGCTCTGGGCCTGAAGTCTCTCACTAAGGTAGGTTCTTAAACACACACACACACACACACACACACACACACACACACACACACACAGTTCCTATATCCTATATTTACATCCACAAAAGAAGACAGTCATACACTACACACATTTTACACTTTTTTAATGTCACACAAGTCCCTGGCATTCATCCCGAGACACACAAAAGACTCCATTTTGCAAGGTGTCACATGTTCCACCAAGTTACCATCTTTCACAGACACGAGGCCCACAGTCACAATGATACTTGGCTGTTGGTGTCCTCTATGACTCATTCTCTCACTACCTCCACTGTTTGTCCTTTGGCCAAAGCACTCTGTGTTCAAACTCCCCAGTTCCCCTTCCAACTAAGCGGCCCAAAAAGAAGCCTGATTAGAATTCAGACTGTTCTTGGTCCATGTGGAAATGAAATAGTTTGAGCACTTAATATGCAGAGGAGAAATTGTCATTTGAAATTAGGCGTTGTAAAATTTTTGTTTTGTGCTCTATTGGCACAGACCCATGTATTTCCTCTATGTATAGTATGAATGTGATATATGATGTATTAGGCTGCTCGATTATGGAAAAAATTATCACAATTATTTTGGTCATGATTGAAATCACGATTATTTTACATGATTACTCATTGACTTTGAAAATATGTTATTGAACAGAACAGTAAATTCTCCTTAAAACTGATTAAGACCGATAAAACAGATAAAGGCAAACAAGATCAACAATGTAGTAGGGCTGGGCGATTTGGCCTAAAATCAAAATCTTAATAAATTGAACATTTGAACTTGATTATGATTAATGAACGATTATTATTTTATTTTTTTTGCCCTTATACCTCACTGACAAGTTTTGTACAGTAAATATACTCACATATTATAAGTGAGAGATTTTTGAATGATTACTTGAATTTAAAATAATTGAAGGAAACACACTATCTACTATCTGTGATTATTTTTTGAACATCTATGTTTTCTTTTGTACAAGCTGCTCAGCAGAATAACAAAACGGAGCGGGATCAGTAATTGAAATAATTGACCTGGGAAAATTTGATCGATTATAGGTTCTGAATGTCGATTACGATTACTTTTCGATTAACTGCTCAGCCCTATGATGTATGTATGGATGATGGCAGCCATGCTGTGCCTATAGGCTATACAGTATATCTACCCTGCTTTTGCACCATCCCCCAGTGCATTCACCATGACTAAAGGCAGAGTGGACTCACTATGATTATCCATTCTCATTGGTGGGATGGTTTTCCTGTCCTAGAGTGTGCTGAATAAGTTTGTGTCTTATACTGTAAGCTGTGGGATGTCTCAGTGTCCTTTTAGATCATTAAAATATCTATCTGCCTGCCTGTAATGTTTATTTCTAAGTTCAATGGGCTGTGAGGTCAGTTTCACTGCCAAACCTCTGTGATGTGTTGCTAATATGAGGTGAACACATCTCTACGAATGTAGTAGGGCGTCAAAGGGGCCCTGATGTGTTGCTGTACTTTGCTCTGTGCTTTATCCCGTGTTTTAGTCCACTGTGTAATGAAAATGATTATTCATTCATGTGAGAATATCTGACATTATACTGTAGGGACACTTAGATTGTCATTCTTGCTAATGAACTCCCCCTCCCCCCCTTTCAGCACCTGCCTGCAATCATGAGCCGCTTTGTTCCCTTCGCTGCTGTTGCCGCGGCCAACTGCATCAACATTCCCTTCATGAGGCAAAGGTGAGACTTCTCCTGCCAATACTAGTCATGACTCCCTTGAGTTAGTGCTCAAGAATTCAATACACTGACACTAGTGGGGGATAGAATGGCTAAAATACTAAATAAAACAAAAAGAAAAAAGGTGACATTTGTAAAATTGTGGTATGATTATGTTGGTAGTTAACTGTCTAGATCAGTGGTTCTTAACCCGGGTTCAATCGAACCCCAGGGGTTCGGTGAGTCGGTCTCAGGCGTTGGGCAGAGCCTCCGCCGCGAGGTCCGGACACACCCGAATTATTGTGTAAATTCTTGATGACGCCCCGAGGGGTTCAGTGAATGCACATATGAAACTGTTGGGTTTCGGTACTTCCAACAAGGTTAAGAACCACTGGTCTGGATCTAAATAGGCACAGGCCAAAGTTGTGTTTTTCTCAGAAAATGCTTATAGACTAATAGAGTCAGTCAAGGTGGGGTGAGTGGAGGTTTCAGACTCCACTTGGTGCAGATTCACACCATATTTCTTCTTTAATATGGCACCAATCATGAGGCCCATCTCGCATGTTCTATTCCCCAGGGAGCTGAAGCATGGCATCCCTGTCTTGGACGAGGAGGGCAACCGTCTGGGCGAGTCTGCCAAGGCAGCCCAGCAGGCCATAGCGCAGGTGGTGGTGTCCAGGATTGGCATGGCTGTGCCCGCCATGGGTGAGTGGGATGCCCCCGGACTGACTGACTGACTGACTGAGCTTGGACCTCCTGCTACTCTATTCTCTGTTACGTCTTGTTATTGACATGATTGAACTTCTGAGCCAGATAGTCCAAAATAGTCATCATTGGTCTGTATTCTAAGTTATCCAGGTCATGATAGTCACAGTGTTCACTTAT
>JAGFZM010005758.1:0-23558 GCA_017657215.1 Limnothrissa miodon
GCTCTTTCCCTTCAGTTTGGTGTTTGACATTAGACTGTGTGCTTGGCCAATGCCATTGATATGATGATGCTCTCTCCCCACAGTTTGGTGTTTGCTACTCCTCTGTGCTGTGCACTGTTCCCCCAGAAGAGGTACGTACAGCACAAGTTAGGTCAGGCATGTCTAAATGTGTGTCCAGATGAGAGTGTATTTTTATGTTTTATGCATGTGTGTGTGTGTGTGTGTGTGTGTGTTTGCAGTTCCATGAGTGTGAGCAGTCTGGAGCCGGAGCTTCAGGAGCAGATACGAAAGAGCAGCCCCAACACCTCCACCGTCTACTTCAACAAGGGCCTGTAGACACCCCTCACCCCATCACCCCCAGTCCCACTCCACAAGGCACACTGCGCCCACATCAACGGGCACAACTCCACCTCGCCTTGCCACTTCCTTACCACTCCCTGTTCCCTCAAAACTCAGCTCAAGAGGTTCCATTTAGATGTTCTCATATTTTGATATTTTATACTTCAGTGTTAACTTACCTCCTCTGGTCCTTGCTTTCAGTACATATAGAAAGATTCCCTGTCCCAGTTATACCGGAAAGATGTACAGTAATAATTAGGTTCCACACAATGAAGGGTGTGTGTGTGTGTGTGTGTGTGTGTGTGTTTCCATGTATGTGTGTGTTTGGATGTTGTTAGACAGTACTTACATTTTTGGGTTCAATGTCATTGGCTGCCCATCTTATAGACTTGGAGAGTGTGTGTGTGTGTGTGTGTGTGTGTGTGTGTGTGTGTGTTTGGATGTTATACTTACATGTTAGGTTGAATGTCATTGACTGCCCATCTCATAGACATGAAGTGTGTGTGTTGTGGTAGCAGGTGGTGGGTGGCTCGCGTTGCTAATAAGAAACAATCCGTTTTATCCTTTCACAGCTGAGCTTTGCTTGCTTTGTGTATTTATTTTTGTCATGAGTTTTGCTGATTTAATATTTCCTTTCATGTCTATTTATCTTGTATTTATGCTGTTTTAGTTGCTTGGGTTTTGTGTTTCAGTAGTTGGTCAAACCTATTCTTGGTGATGCTGATCATCATGTGTCAACTTATCCTCTGTGTGTGTTTTTCTTTTGAACTTTGGGTGCAGCTTTTTCAGTGGTATTTAGGTTATAACTCACACACACACACACACACACACACACACACACACTATATATATATATATATATATATATACACACACACATACAGCATGCTCTGTTCACAGAAGTGCTCTTAAACCCTATATCCCCCACACACACACACAGAGAAACATACACACACCACGTTCGCTAGTTTCTTTTCTCTCCTTGCAACTTCTGCTTGACCTTGCTGTGCGTTCCTGTCTTGAGCAAGCACACACACACACACACACACACACACACACACACACACACACACACTGGTGATAACCGACCAGTTCTCAGGTCTGTCCCATTACCAACATAATTAGTCAGTCCACCCCTCAGACATAATCTGACCCCTACAGCCCCCCTAGATGTCAACAGTAATGGTTGAATTAGTGATGTATTTCACCGAGAATGTCTTGACTGTCAAATGATTATGGAGTGCGGTTATTTCATCTTCACGGTGGCTTAAGGTTTGTAATGTTTAGCTCCAGTCATCATGTACTATGAGACGTGGATTGTCCCTTGGCCCCACACACTAAGTGTAAATGCACTTCCCTGTACCACTTGACTGTCACTCACAAGCTAACTTGTAGTGTATTAATGAGCACAGTGGTGCCATTCTGGCTCTACAAGCACAGTTTGTCTCCAGCACATTTGCCCAGATGGAAACTAGCAGCCCCACTGTTCGTAGCACATAGAGAACATCATAATAAAGGGAATAGTTTCTGCTTGTTTAACCGAGAGACTTTCTGATGAGAAGGACTTAATGCAGACTGCTGGCCAAATGGATCAAACTGTACATAAATATATGATGTGCTTTGGTGACTATGGCTGTTCAGTATGCAGCCATACACTGATTATGTTTATTTATTTTCTTTATTACTTCCTTGGCTTTAATCTACCCAAATTGTTTTCTGAACCCTGAGCTCCATGTTCCCACTGTGCACTGTTGAAATATGATGCAATACCTGTTGTGTCCAATAGGTGGCATCAGAGGCACAATCATATTGAACTCCTTTGTAGCTTTTTCTGTGTGTGATACGTGCTTTGTATGTGTTTGTGCTGTAATACAGTGATGAGGGGTTGTTTCTGTATGGATTTATCAGTGCTTAAACAAGTGCACTCCGGAAAAAGGTTCCTCTGATATAAGTGCGTTTTAGATGTCCTATTAACTATTTTTCTCCTCTTATGAATTGAGACTGGTGGAAATATTATGCAATGAAGACATACGATTGATATTTTTGAAGTGCACTACCTGATATCATTTGTGCAAACTGTTGATGATGTTGATGTCGCCCATCAGATATATGCAGCGATTTCTTCCAGCTTGTGTAGCCTATTGGTGTAGGGCGTTTTGATAGTCTCCATCTTAAACACTATACAGTATATACCTGTGCCAGCTAATGGAGAGGTCATCCAAGTGGTCGAGTTAATGGATTAGATAAATTAGGTCCATACAATACCCAGCTATCAATCACTGTTTGTCAGCATTTCATAATCGAGAGGTGGCTTCACAGGCTGCAGTAAATCTTTTTGCCCCTGTATTAAGTCTTGTACTAAGACCACAGCCAACTACAGGGAACCAAACTGCAGGACATGAAAAACGCTGCTAATTTGTTTGAAGATGGGGGAAAAAATGTATTGCAATATCATTTTTGTTTTATATAATGTATTTAAGAATGATCAGTTGAGTGATGGTGTCAGACTCACTGTTTTTTTTTTTTTTTATGTAAACTGGCATCTGGTATTTTAGAACAAAATCCGCCTTTCCAAAATGGAATGGAATGTTGGGAGTGAGGAGTTCTAAGGCTTGGAGGTTCTTGTACGTGTTACAGTTCAAGAGATCCAGCCAAAGATGATGTATGCAAAAATGTGTAGGGGTGACGGTCTACGTAAGCACAATGTGTGTCTCAGTGTGCTTTGCTTCAGCTTTATGTCAGGTGTGGTCGGTAATGCATTAAGCAGCATGAGGAAGGATTAAAGGACTCATGCACATGAATGTCAGCTCACCACAAACTCACTTAAGGGTGCTTGTCTATTCATGTGTGTGTTTGCGTTTTCTATTCATGTGGAAGTCATGTTACATTTAATAGGATGTATTTACCCTGAACAATAAAATAAAGTATATTATATGACAATATTAATTCTTTTGTTCGTATATATTTTTTAACACAAACTAAATAATCTATGTGTGTATTTACTGTCTGTACAGTATGTATTCACAATTATGTTTTTGTGACGCAAGTGAACGTGCCAACATTAAATACAGCTGCTGACCTGATTTGAACAACGCAAAATAACATTCATAAAAAATACATTAGTCCATAGAATATGCATTTGCAGGTCACCCTAGGGATCACTTGTATAGATGCAAGGGATTAGTCCTTCTTGCACCCCTCACAATGAGTTTTTGCTGTGAGGGAAAGGATCATGTTTTGTACTGGGTTCATCCAGATAAACTTGGATTATAGGGGCGGCCATCTTGGCCTATTATGACATCAGACGTGCACACATGTAAAGAGGTGTTTATCTCAGTTACCCACCATGGCAGGAGTTGGCAACAGAAAAAAAGCTTGTTGGCCTGATTCTGAATGCCAATTGTCCTTTATTAATACCACTAAATTCTGTCTGGCCAGACTTTGGGTCATTAGGTCAGGGAAGTGTTGTTTATATATATATATATAGATAGATAGATAGATAGAGATATATATATATAGATATATATAGAGATATAGATATATAGATATATATAGATAAACAGTATATAGATATATAGATATAGTACATACACACCTCACTGATTCAGGTCGATCACAGTAATACATAGAACATGAATATACAACTTTGCAACTCTGCCAAAAAACAAAACAACAACAAAACAAATAGAAATAAAGATATGCGAGCGTGTATTTCATGAGGTCTGTTTTATTGTTTAGTAGCGTTCACACTGCTGCCACAGACCCGGCTGACTGCGGCGCCGCCTGCGTGCCAAGGGGCAGTGCCCAGCCGTGTGTGGGAGTCTCAAGCCTGCCCTCTCCGGCTGGAGTTTCCAGGCACGCTATCATTATCACACGGCCAGGTGAAGCCCAAGAGCACGCAGTGGCACGCAGTAACCACAGGGGGGCAGGTGCACTGAGGAAATAAACGGTGGAGATTTAAGATTGGCTCATAAAGTGCAATCTAAAGTCTAAACGGGATAGCAAGTCATGTGATTGGATCACCAACTGCCGTTTTAACCACAATGGCAAACAGCAACGAGTGGCCTACTGCATGACTGGCATACTCAATGATAGCTCAGCAAAGAGCAAGGTACCACGTTTCAGGGCAGTTGTTGAGGATGTCGTGGTCCCTATATTCTCACAAATCAACACAATTTTTCAAACGAATGATGTTTTTGAGCATAGAGGTTAAATTATTAAATAATGCTAAATGGCATACACAGCCTGTGCACTGTATGTATGTGTCACATGCTTAAATTACCCTTTCCTCATTAATCAGACATTCGTTCCTTCATCACAACTAGTGGTTCATACCTGGCGATCCTGTTTTAATTCATAAATACCATTAACTTCCTATCTTAATTTATTTCTGGGTAATTTTTTGGACAGCCTCCAAGACAGAGTCAGTGTTGACCTTGTCCCCAAACTCCTTCTCCTGGTGTTCCAGAATGATACCCTGAGGAAGGGGAACAAACAGAAAAATTTGTTTAGCGCGCACACACACACACACACACACACACACAAAGATGACACTTGACAATCATTGAAACAATTGTTACAATACTGAGCAAAAAACACTCCCTCTTTCTGTGAATCTATGCAGACAGGCAGGCTAAAGAAAAACGTTCATGTTGTAATTAAGGACTTGAAGTGAAGGGTGGTATGACCTATCTAATGCTGAGCTACATAGACTGCTATAGATCACCCACAGTCATATAATGGTATGAAAAAAAAAAATGTCAAGTAAAGCCCAATAGCAACCTGAATAAGCCCTCTCTGGAGAAGGCTTTGGGCTTTATGTAAGAGGGTAAGATATCAAAGAAGTTAATTGTCACACATACAGTTTTATAAGTATAAAAATGTTGCAGTAAAATAGTTATGTTGTCAGACTATTGTGCAAGAAAAGAGGCCGGGGGAGAAAAAAGGGGTGAAATAAAGTATGAGGGGTGGGAGATGTCTAAGGGCTGCATAGATATGAGTGGTGGCTAGATGAAGGTCATAAATGTTGGCAATAGCTATGAGGGGGTATCAACTAGCACTACTCCCACACAGTACCCAGGAGCCAGGCTAAACTCCTTGATTCCTGGTGGCATTCCAATTACCTGCTGTCCTGGTCCAATCACGTACACCCCACCCAGGATGAAGCCCTCTCCCTTCATGTTCCCTTGGAAACCGGCACTCCACGCCCGCTTGAAGTTCTGCAGCACCCCCAGACGGAGCATTCCCATCCCCCCCATCCTCCTCGGCTGCTGGCCGTAGAAAGATTGCTGGGAAGGGGAGAAAAGTGGTCAAGAAGGTTAAAGCTCAACAAGGACACTAACGACTAAGTTGATAACAGACAAGCATGACAATCTCTGTCAATGTCAATGAATACCTTCTCATCCAGAAAGATTTCCCCAGCGAAGAACGGTCTGAAGTCCTGGATCTCTGTGCCGATGTTCTCTTTCACAACAGCATAGAGAGGGACCCCAAGCTCCTCAAGCCGAGGCTTCAGAGAGGAGAGCTCAGAGGCCTCCTAACACACACACACACACACACACACACACACACACACAAACACACAAAACCCCATGTACACACACACATACACACACACACACACAATCACAAACACACACACGTTAGATTATTGAAAAGCTTCACACACAACCAAATAGACCTATGATATTTAGGACCCAAAACTAGTGTAAACGTTGAGGCCTATTTGTGACGTTTGAGGAAATGTTAGTGAGTATAGAACATTTTATCACTTTACCTCTCTGCACAAAAATCATCCAGGTCGTCGAACTGCCATGATCACTGCACCGGACTTTTCCCACAGGCTTTTAGCCTTGAAGCTTGGAGAGTCTGACAGAGACAACACACACACAGTTAGACAAAGTGTGTTCATACACACTTACAGTACATACATAATGCAGGCATACAGACAACCACACACCTGCACACACATAATTAAATTAATATTATTTTTAATATTTATTATTAATAACAAAAAAAACAATAAACCAATAGCCAATAAAGAATTGCTGAAACAGTAGCAGACTAAAGCTGACAGAACAGTTTGTAAAGGTCAACTGTTGTTTGTTTTTGGTAAGTCATTCCAATGACTCAGTCCTCCCATGTCTGTTTTCTCTTTACCAGCAGCATGTGTTTACACTTCAACAGCAGCAAGTGTGTCCCATGGCACCATGCAGGCCACCTGAGGAGGCCTTGCGGGACCGACAAAAGGGGGCGGACACTTACTTACCGTCTGTGGTGCTTCTCAGGTCGGCGTCCTCCAGGTGCTGCAGGGAAGCCATGGCGGTGTTTGGCAGCAGGAGGTCAGTGTTGGCAAGGATGATTCCAATGACTGCGGCTCCTACTGCTCCAAGCCCCACTGTCCACAAGCCCATAGCAAGCTGAGCCCCCTCCAGGCCAGCCGGTACAGCTGCTTAGGATAGGTTCAGTATAAGCAGAGGATTGAGGGGTCAAGCAAGGGTCAAAGGGAAGATGCGCAAGTAGCTCTCCACAAGACAGGGTTCCCACTGTTCTTAAAATTTAAACTTCAAATTCCCAGACTTCCTCTGACTAATAAGAAGAATTATCATTAGTTTTTTTTTGTAAATAATAAATAATATATTGCTTGGATTCAGCGCACAAAAATACTGTAGGTGTTATAAACCAATTAATTTGCATTCTCAATTTTCTGGTTCCTGTGTTGTCAGTGCAAACTTTCTTAACCGGTTAGGCATAACTCAAGGCACAAGAGAGGTAATAAAGAGCAAGACAGAAGTATGGACATTTTGAGAACTGAATGCTATTAGCAAAACTCCCTGATATTCCCTGCCTTTGTCCACAAGCTCATTTCATGACTTCCCATGTCCGGAACCCGCTGTATTGAAATTCCATGACCGTTCCGGACATTTCATGACCAGTGGGAACCCTGACATGGCCTCTAACAACGACCTCCTGTAAAGCACTGCCAATGAAACCTAATCACTCATACATGCACTATAGACTAGGCCTACAACTCCAGTTTACATTACGGATAAGCAGGGTTTTGTTGTGTTATTTTTGTAAAAGTTTTAGAAGGAGGATTTGTGCGTGTCTCTATGTGCGTGTCAATGAAAAAAGAATAACACACACACCCAGCGCCTGAGGCAACAACCCTGATTACTACCCCACACATTGATCAGATGCAGCATTGCGCAAACACTGGTCACCTAAATGCCCTATAACCAAACAGCATCTACACATTTGCGTCACTAGGAAGCCCAAACCACAAAACAAAACAAACAAATTCCATGAGAGGGTTTCAAATACCTCTTCCTGAGTCATGAACTGGGCATTTATCGCTTTGGTCACCTGCGGTTGTGTGCTGCTCCCTGCAGGTGCGGCCAGGTGGAGTAACAGACGAGCAGAAGGCCCGCACACCTTGTACGCCGACCCCGCAACCCAACTCTCTTGGCCGGAGGCGTAAATAATGTTCAGGGGTCTCCAATGGCCATTGCCTCTTAACAGGCACCTGCTCTGGCCTCTGACGAACACCGAGTGGGTTGGTGAGCCTTTGGAATATGGGAGGAGCAGGGCTACGCCTTATTGGAGACGGTCGTGCAAACTCTGGCGTCGATTTGGTGGTAATTTTAGAGGCATAGCGTACAGTCACACTGCCCACATGAAGGAGTTGGGTTCTTCTACCCCACCACAGCCCCAAGCACCTGATGGCAGCAGGTAGGAGGGACATAGCGAAATACACCACACACTGTTTGGGGGTGAGGGCGTGGAGGGATGACACCCTACCTCTTTGAAAACAGAAAGGTGTCTCCTCAGCCTCAGTTCTGAAAAGAAGAGGAGAGAATACTACCCTGAGTTGTGGAGCTAGGGACTCACACTGGCTTTAATGCAGGAATGAATGGCCAATCAGATTGTGTGTTTGTTAGTAGAAGCAAATGGTGAGTGTCAAACAACTGGGAAGAAGATGTCTGTCCCAGGAAACTAGAAAAGATTGACAGTGGTTCTTTCTGGGAGTTGTTGAAAGTCAGTGTCATGTGACAAGTGCGGCATCACTGTATGTTTTCTCTCTCTTGGTTCCTCTCTGATTTTCAGTACATGTTCGGTCTCTGGCAATGCACAGAGATAAGTGTAAGCTTCACCACATACTGTTTAAATGAGACAGACTTAATGTCGCATACACAGGATGCAGGCCCAGTAATCTACAAACAAGAGTTCTTAGCTTTATTGCAGATAAAACTGCCTCTGAGGCTGTGCACTTTATTGTTGTCAACGTCTACGCATGGGACAAGTGTGAAACGTAATTTTAATTCCTTTGTATGTCAAGTACATTTGAAGAAATTTACAAATAAAACTGAGTTTGACTGGGATACGTCAGCACGTTCGAAATTAACCACAGCATTTAGCAGACTGATTGGACACGGACCTTAACACTTAGTACACGGACAGACTTAACGTTGCATAACCGGTTGATTTAATCCCTTGGACCCCTTTCCAACTAGGCAGGGTGAGGCGTGACGTTGGTCACGGCGTAAACAGTGTCACCGTGGGACAAAGATACAGACATTTAGCCCAAGTCTAGCAATCGAAATGGTCGTGAGTGAATACTATGCTTGCATGGCTTGACAGATGAAAGTATTTGAAAATACTGCTGAATCGAAGAAGCTAAGGCAGGCTAAACATTCATGTTCCGCTTGTTTCCCCTCACCGTCGAAAACGAGTTGGATTTAACATAATTGTCCCCATTGCATTGCCCACACCCTTGCGAAGACTTGCCAAAACGCAAACTTTTGTATCCTAATGTAACCTATCATTCTAACGAACTCAGCCTGTGTGACCAGTTCTGAAAGCTGATGTTTCACAATCATGATACTGCAGCCATATCCTCAAACAATCTGTAACAACCAGGACCCGCACATTCCTACACCGTGAATCTTCTAAGCAAAACGTCACATCTGTAAATAACGAATTCTACACTATCAACAAAAAATTAAGATTAGTCGGATCATAGATATAATTCTATGGGTCTTACATCATTACACGTGTTGTTGTCAAAACACGTCACTGACCGAGTGACTGACATAAGGTTAACAACGTTATATCTGACAAAACAGAAATGCAATTTACAAATGTTTCATGTCCAGCAGAAATGGAAAAATATCGAACAATAAACACAAATTTCGCACCTCCTGCTGCGCAGCGCTGGTGTTGTTTTCATAAACATAGCGCGTTAACTGTTAGCTAATGTTAACCTAGCGCTAGCTATAGCTATAGATCTAGCTACCAACGTTTGTAACCCATTTTAACAACTGGCAGTGCTGCTACAAGTACAATTGACCTGTGTCAACCTGGTTACGAAAGGAACCCAACTATTTAGATTAAATCACAAAATATGCGCTTTTTAAAGGATAAAAATTAACACTCACAGTTCTCTGTTCTCCGGCACTGAATAAACTGATTCCTCTTTACGTCTTTGACTGAAGTCTGAAGTCCATAGGGGACAGGCAAAGGGTACGGAGATCTGAGCAATCGAATCTCACTACAGGAAAAATAATCGATCTACAAAAACGATGCACTACACACGTCAATGACCACACATCATAGAAATAATGACATTAGACCATTTGTAGTTTTGTAGACTACGTTTGTAAGTCAAGCCAGAGTATCTTAAATAAATCATGTGAACCCTTTGTTTATTCTGTAGTTTTAAATGCTCAAAACTAATAGGCTACAAATGTTTAGCCTACAGTTCACTTGAAATAACCTAATACCCCACCTTTTGGGCTTATTTAAACAGTTCACTGTAATTTAGCATAGTTAACACTTGAATATTCAAATGAATGAGTAGGCTACAACAAAACAGATTGAAGTCGCCAGTTGCTACTATAATGAAAATCTGGTTGTAAAAGCATCAAACCTGGTTGCTCTTTAGAGTTTAAACACAGGCCTTCATAGACACATCCAGAGACTCAATTGCACCAACAGGGCCCTAGACTTGTTTTTACCATAATTATGTAATGTTCTCAAAAAGTTACATTCATAAGTTATTTTTCACTTTACACACAAAACTATTTAATTTACTTCTAGACACAGAAAGTGAGACCTAATCTATTTTGCCGTCTCCTTAATCTTGCGGGCCGTTTGGAGGACAGCCAGCAAGTTGACTTTATCTCCAAACTCCTTCTCACGATGTTCCAGTAGAATGCCCTGCAAAGGAAAATAAATAGGGTGTTAAGATCTTTGGGCCGATATACCTGTACTCATTCATGTTCAAGCAAACCTATACATTTACCCTTAGTATTTGTATTCTATTGTTCCTTTTAGTTATGTTGATCTAGTCATGTTGTTTTGTTGATCTGCTTCTTATCATCCTGTGTACACTGTAGTATGTGTTGTTGTGTGTGATTTTTTTTAAGCTGCTGGGACCTTGAATTACTCATTGGGGATCAATAAAGAAAGAAAGAAAGAAAGTAAGTAAGTAAGTAAGTAAGTAAGTATCTATCTATCTATCTATCTATCTATCACTGGTTGACTAACCCGTTTCTATGGACACATAGTTACCATTACATTGACATCAGTTACTGTAACTGTTCTAGGTGGGCACCTGCTTTTCTGGTCCAATGACAAAAACTCCTCCCAGGATGAGGCCCTCTCCTCTAAGGTTTCCAGTGAAGCATTTTCTGTACGCCCGATAACAACTCCTCCACACCCCAATGCGAAGGAGACCCCAGAATCCCATTTTACGCAGAACAGGACCATAGAAGACTTTCTGTTCACAGGAAAGGGATGAGAATATAGAGGATGTCAGTGGAGTGTGTGTGAGTGTAGAGGAGAAGTACTCTAAGATGTACAACATTATACTCTATAATGCAGAGCTCCAACAGTAGGCCTTACACTTTACAGTATAGGCCTACTATATGCATTTAAGTGGAACCTCACAAATAGCTTACAGGAAAGCTTAAAGTAGAATTTGTGTTTTCACTAATACTAATGTAACATGGTGTGAAAAACTTTAAATCACCTTCACATCCACAAACAGGTCCCCAGAAAAAAAAGTTTTGAAATTTTTTATCTCTGTCCCAATGCTCTCCTTCACCACTGCATACAGAGGGATGCCCAGTTTGTCCAACTGGACCTTCAGAGAGGACAGCTCAGAGGCCTCCTGCAGGTTTACAAACAAACCATAAGGTCATGGCCATGCTACAGGAAAGGTCAAAGGTCACCTCTTTCTCTCAGGGTCATCATAAAGGCATGTGAAATAACCAAAAGGCCTTTTTAAATTGCTTTTTACCAAACTCAGAATACACCACTGTGGAGAATGTTTTGTGTTTATCAAAAGTGGTTCAATGTATTTACCATGCTAAAAAGGTTCCAATAAATATAAAGTAAGTAAAAAAAAATCCATAGACCACCGCACCTCTCTGCACAGAAATCATCCTGGTCGTCGGACAGCCATGATCACAGCCCCAGACCTCTCCCACAGGCTTCTCCCCTTTACAGTCTTTTCATCTGATACTGCAACTGTCACAAAATTATTCAGATAGAGACATCTAATGTATGGTGTGTTATACATTTACTGCAAGAATATACATATTTGCATATATATTTACATATAAACTTTATTTGAAGGGGTCAACATTAGGATGACACAAGCCTAAACATGACAGTATGCATAACATTAACACACTCATTTTCTGTTGTCATTGTCCTTAAGTATTCAGACGGCTTTTCAAATGCACACTTTGGGGTGTAGAACCAAATGACACTTGATGACAACAGTCGTAAAATGAAGTGCCATTAATGTTTATGGCATGTGTCACCCTTTAGTGTTACCATATACAGTAGTATATATAAATATATATCCACACCGTATGTTTTTACAGAGAACATGACAGTAAATAGGCATCATACCTCCTGTTGTCCTGAGGTCTGCATCTTCCAGTACCTCCAAGGTGGCCCACGCTGGCCTTTTGACCATCAGATCCGTAAGGGCTCTGAGGGTCTCAGCCAAGAAGAGTCCAATCGCTATGAGGCCCTGGGGGACCAAACCCATGGCTGTGCTCTTCCCTATGCGGTCACACACTGGGCTGAAACAATGGGAGGCCCAGTTTAGATACACACACTTTTGGGCTCTTATGCAGAATAAAATAGCCTAGACCAGAACATACAGGACAGTGTGATGAAAGTCACAGACAAAGAAAAACGTTTCCAGGCGAGCAGATTTAGGCCCTTATGTAACCTCTTGAGGTCATTCTTCCTGTGAAGAATGCTTCAGACCAGCAGAGCATTGATGGATAGGCACGAGTTACTCCCACTGATCACTGCATTCAGTAACAGCACTACATTAGTATAGTGCACATGTTTATAGCGCATACTGTAAATAATATGAATTAGGTAGTCTGTAGTCTTCAGCAAGGTAGAACAGGCTACTGTCCAGAGAGTACACCATGCTGTTATTGTGAGTGAGTTACCGGTGCTAACTAGAAAACATTGTTCAAAACAATTAAGTCCTTCTTTTCCTGCACTGCTGGTTGAATGGCTCGTTAATGAGAATGAACATATCAGTGGGGGTGACTCCATTCTATGATGTCTCTTTTAGGTCTCAGTCATTTGCTGTGAAGAGGTGGTACATTTCTGTACAGTATTATATGGTTTGTTTGTTTGTTTGTTTGTTTGTTTTTTACAGAAACAATAGATAGCAACTGCAACTTTAGCAACTCTCACACTAACATTTTGACATAACAACAAGCCATCTGATAAGATTGGTACTCACCAGTGTGTGGTCCTCTCAAGCACTAATACGATGAGGAATCTCTCCTCTGTTTTCATCCAAACACAAAGCTCTTTATATTCCAACCAGCCAATCATATTGCAGGCTCTACCCTCAACAATTTGCCAGGATTCCATATTCTATCGTGTGATTGTATGCATGTTTGGCTCCTCATTACCTCGCTACACAAATCCTCTAGACCTATAGCTACATGTATATCAGAATGTAGCTGTTCTATTGGCTATGACTAACATTATGTTTTGCTCTAAAATGATGCATAGCACATGACTACCAACATATAATACTAGTAGGTTGGGCTAATTCAAAGAATGGCAAAAATATATTCTACAAAACATTTATACAAAATCTGAATTCATCTGTAACTGATATTTGTAGTTTTATGGACTTATGGATCTTAATGGCTCAGGAAAAGGAAACAGAAAAAATAATATTCTTGACAATATTTTTGCTTTTATATTTGCTTTTGCTTGGTTGAAACATTAACTCCTTAAAAGGAAGCTGGTTGCTGCTTTACAGTATATAAATAGTGGGCTTTACTCATCTTTACTCATCAACAGTTATGATATTAATACAAAGATAATAGTTATATAATATATTACACATGTCATTTGCTAATTTAAGTTACATTTCTGTAAAAGTGCAAATACTTTTATCAGCGTTAAAGTAATGTTCACAAACATTTTTTTTTCTGTCTTTGCAACTGATAACATAACTGCGGTGTTGGGCAGTAGGTTACAAGTAGCAAAACACTTAGCCCTTAGTGCTGTTCTTTCTGAGGTTGCTTGTCTTTAACTTGATTGTTTATATCCTTATTTGTTACTTTCTTTGGATAAAAGCATATGCAAATAGATGCATAAATGCTTATATAGAAATGTAAATGTAAAACTAAGGACACAGAAACTTTGATATCCAGCCAGGCTTACAGAGGTGTAGTTTTATTACTGTCCAAAGTGCATTTATACAACATTACCCATCAACAGATGATTGATTATTGATTAGTTATAAAATACAAACACTGATATTTCTCCAGAACTGGTTTTAGGTACTTTCATATCAACAAAGTGTTAATAAACAGTCAAGTGGAGAGAGGTTGAACACTGATAAGGTCTGCAAGGCTTACTTGAGATCCTCTAAAGCCCATGTCCTGTTGTTGAGATGAAAGCAGCACAATCCCTGAGTCTCCACGGTGATTGTCGCTAAGATCCAGATCTAATATATGGGAGTGATCTGAAACCAAAGCTGCAGATAAGAATGTGAAAACATTACCTCTAATGACACTCAGAGAGCCCGAGAGATGATGGGAGGCAGAGTTGTGATGTTTACATCAATGTCAATTGAGTTTTCAGTAATGTGGATATGGGGCTATATCAATTTCATAATCAAAATCTCAAATGTACAATTTCCAGGCTCTGACCCTTTTCAGAGGAATTAATTCTAATTCATAAAGGTAATTATTTGCTCTGGCAATTGTGACTGTGGACTGGAGAAGAGTGCTGTATGTATCCACCAAAACCCAGTCCCAATCAAAAATACATTTCCGCATTAGCTGAGTTTTTCCAATGCCAGCGAACCCTGTTTTCACAAGTGCATGTATGTTCACATCAAGCAATATAAGATATCATTGAACTCAACTGCTGTGGCTTGAGTCTTCCTTCCAGGCATTTCAAGTTGTCTTGCTTCACAAGCCTTCATTCTTCAACCATTTTTTATTTCACAATGTAGAGAGGTGTAAATATGTTTAATGTTTAATGTTCATTTGTTTCCCTCACATATCTGCTCAAACCTCCTTCATTATTTGTTGCTCTTGACTGTCCCCTGCTGGCCAAAGAAATTCCAACTTTTTCCCCTGGTCAGATTTACAAAAACAGGTGACACTTTATTGACAGCAATCTTTAAGTCATAAATGCCATTAATTTTCATTACACACATCATATGCTTCCTAGGCTCTTGTCACTCTTATGTAGACACCTTAAAATAAAATGTTTTAAGTGTAATAAACCCATCTGTTACCACAATACACAGCCATGTCATGATTTAACCCCTCTTGAATCCCTCTGCAAGTGCCTTGATAAAAACAATAATTGGATGTCTCAAATATGACACAGTTTAACACTGCCAAGACAGAAATGATTGCATCTGGTTAACAAGAGCATATGCTCATGGTTGCTAATTTCTTTATTTATGAGTTATCATTGACACTGATTAGAATATTAATGAGCACATAAAAGCAGTAACTAAAAAACATTTTATGACCTTCAAAAATAACCCCCCCCCCCCCCCCCGGTTATTCAGAACGCATCAGCACAAAACAAAAAGGGCATGTCACCAATTTATCACCCCTGTCCTCGGATCCTTACACTGACTTCCTGTGAGCCATAGAGACATAGGCTATAAAGGCAAACAATGTTTAAACTAGCTTTAACATAAGACAATAATTAAGAGCAAAGAAAAAAGCAGCCAACAAGTGTTCAGCACCTATGAGAACTCCTTCAAACCCATTCAAAGTGTCCATAATAAAGCTGAATGAGAATGCCACAAGTGCAATATATAAATAAAATTAAGAAGAAAACACAGTGTGCATTTTTACAGTGTGCAAAGCTGTCATCAAAGCAAAAGGTGGCTACTCTCCAATCTACAATATGTTTAGTATATTATGCATTAATATACAAATTCTGGAGGCAGTAGACCAATAATTTCACTACACATTGTGAGCTGCTTTGTAAAATGGTGTGACAAATGTAACTTCAATGTGAATGTGTTTTTATTATAGAGGGTACCTGTATTGGTAATTTCCCAAGCTGAAACACAAAACCAGGTCTTTTCATCTTGCAGGTACAAACAGGAAGCTAGCATTGACCAGATAAATGACATCAACAGCACTAAATGTCAAAAGGAGAAGATGGTCTGGAGAATGCTGTCCATTGCCATCATATGTAAGTGTCTGTAAGTTTTGTAAGTTTAAAATGTAAGTTTTAAATCTTTATTACATTATTTGCATGTTAGTTGGAAAAGTTGTTATTGTGTGTCTGAAGTTTTGAATTTGTTGCTTTTGTTTGTAAAATCTATATTTGTTTTGGTTGTATATTTTAAATATCTCCTCAAGAGATCAAATATTTCAGAATTTCCCAATTAAATTACTTCAAAAAGTAAGGTTGTTTGTTAGGATTATGGAAGTTTGCAACCTTACACAAAGGGAACACTGTATAAACTGCCATGAGCTCTGTGTGAGAGCACATTGGGCACAAATGACATCTCAGGCAAAAATGAGTTTTATACATAATTTTAAAGGTCTTGATGAGCTCTATCAAAGTGTGAAAAATATTGTCCTAATAGAGGATGAAAACAAATAGACATAAGTGAGATTTGTATTAGCTCTTCTGTAAAATTCTGAAAATGTCATTTACACCCCTTGTTCTCCAAACCCTCCTTGGTCTTCAAATTGATCAGTTGCTTCTGATTTTACACCATTTTAATCTCCATCACACAAGATGCAAAGTCACTTAATCATGACAATTATACTGTGGGACTAAAAACCGTATAATCTAATCTCTTGTCTCTGATTTTGTCAAAGGTACAACAATTTACCTATCTGCCCATGCTGAAGAAATAATTGTTGAGTTGGGACAAAATGTGACTTTACCATGTGGCATTCCAACTAAGCAAGAGGTTACGTGGCTTACTCAGCACTCACTCAAAATTCCTGTCAAAATACTGCAACTAAAATATAGAATCATAAACACAGAAACCCCGGTACTGGTCCGCGTCTATACTAAAGAAGAGTATGAGGGGCGCCTGATACCTGTAGTCATGGCCAATACCCACTCACTGCTACTGAAGAACATCACTGAGGCTGATTTACTGCTCTACTGCTGTTTGGCTGAGGGAATAGTCTTTGGAAACTGCACATCTCTCAAGAGGCTCACAAGGCTGACATCTCTCCAGAGAAACTATGCAGGTAAACTAAATCTGAATTGGTTTTATGAAGCTACACTGTGACCAGCAAGCTTGTATAACAGAAAATAACTGTCGTTTAACTAGAGTGGTTCCTAAATTGTGGAGTAGGCCAAACAAATGGCTGCAGTGTTATCTTACAGAGAGGTTCATTTAGGGCACATAACCACCATTTAGTTATTTGCTCAATTAGTTTTGAAATCTGTTATCATACAATCACTGGCAAAATTACACATTTTGTATGCAAAAGGAGTATGACAATGTACACTGAATCCAAAAATAAAAATAAATAAATAAAATAGACAGCACAGTAAACTGTTTTAATTTTACTCTTTTAATCAGTTCACAAACACTCCAGCCTGACAAGGTGATATCAGTCCCTAAGAACACTGCGTGAGATGGTTTACACCACCCACTGCAACAGAGTTTCCATATCACATTGTGATATACAGTTGGCTAGTGTACTCTCAATGGCACAATGGTAAAAGTTGTGTATGACATAGGACAGGAAGGATATGCAGCACCATGTCATACAGTTAAACTAATTAACTATTAACCTAAACATCCTATTTATGGTTTCTATGTTGGTTTTCTACAAGTTTAACTGTTTACTGGGTCCACAGTGTTATATAATATAATAAAATTAAAGAAATCTATCGACCCCGCCCCCCCCCCCCCCCCTGTTGGAGAGTGTAAGGTTCCTGTGGGGTCAAAGGGGAGGACCAAAATTATACTGCTGTTTTTACCTATATTCACTCTAAATTTATGTTCAGAAAGTTTAAGCAGTGCTGGGTGTTGACGGCACTTCCCTGTTTTTTTTTTTTTTGTTTTGACATTTAAATATGCAAAAGAAAACCTTTTCTTCAAACAATGCTTACATCAAATCTCTGTGTTTAGATAAACACAAACAGCAAATGTTTATTAGAACATCCGTCATATTCTCTATACTTGCTACTATACATTTTCTCGTTACTAAAGATTTGCTAAGTCTTACACCTCACATGCTCTATACATTTGACATTTCTTCCTGTTTACCTCATAGAGCACAACTGGTTGGAAAGCTCTTCTCTCTGCAAGCCTGTGGTATGGATTACCCTCCTGTGTGTGATCATTGTAGTGACCTTACCATGTGGCTACCTCTGTATCAGCACAGGAGCAGGTATATGTTAGATCTTTGACCCCCATTGGCTGATTTCAGATGATGGGGAGTTCATACAGAATGTTGTGATGGTAGCATAATCATACATGTTATTCGAGCACTAACAATACTTTTGCGGATGCACTGTCTATCCAGATTAAACTACCAGTTTCGTGCCCCTTGGGTGGAATATGCCAGCTCCCACAAATACATTTGGGTGAATGAGAAAGATGGACAGCGCATTAGCAATAAAGTAGAAGTGGCTAAAATGCAATAGTATTTTTAAAACCACTAAAAGGCTTAATAACAGGCAGTGTGTTCAGTGCTTTAGAAAATTCCTGAAGACAAATGGAAGCATTGCAAAACTTTTAAAGTCTGGCGCTGGCATTATTTGCGCAAACTAGATTACAAGGAAATGTGGGGGTGTTGTGCAGTTGTTGCACCCGATCAGACTGCAAATCAGTGGTGGGGGTAACTTATAAATAAAAAAACTGATTCATGGACGTATAGGGCCGTTCACACCTGGAAAGATAGATTTGTTCATGGAGCATGTTCATGGAGCAAATCTATATGAGTAATTATAACTTTAACAATACAGTATTTCTGTCCACGCTGGCCGCCCATTACTTAAGTCTACCTGTCCAGTGTAGGCTTTTCTAACCAGACCAAGTAGGAAAACATATTTTAGACAGGAAACTCAGAAATTATATTCAAGTTTTGTTGGTGTAGATTCAAGTTAGTATGCTTGGTCATGGCGCCCTAGATCAGCTAAAGCTGCTGCTGCAAACTGCGAAGCTGCATGATTAAAGCTACTGCAAAAATATGAATATACACTGTGACTGATGTCAAGCAAAAACAAGCAATAAACAAACAGATCCTCAAACAAAGCAGATCAAGGGCCTATTGAACAAAACTAGGATAAGGGATTAAGGATATCTTGGTTATACTGATAAATGATTGGTTAATCATACAGGACAGGATAACCAAAATATCCCGGTTTAATCCCTTATCCTATCTGCAAAAGGCCCCAAAACGCCAGACATGTGTGCTGCACTGCTGCAATTCTGTCAGTTTCAGTGATACATGTAGCCCACCATAGGTGAGGAAAATGATGGGCCAGCTAAGTGAATTAAATTGTGAAGTGAAGATGACTGATGACAGTGTGTGAACCTCTGATCGAATGACGGAGGTTATCTAATGGCCTAAAGAGTAGTGAGGTGAATCTTTGATCTTAAATAGTGTAAGCAAATTCCAGGTGATGCCCCCAAAACAAACAAATTGAGGCAGGAGACTAGACAGTGAAAGAAAGAGCATAAGGGATCCCAGCACCACCTGAGCAAATACTGATTCGTTTTAAGCACAAACTTCACTTTGTGTTGGGGTCTCAGATCTCTGGTTGATGCATGGTAAAGATAATAATCCAGCAATGCTAATAAATGACCGAACAATAATAATAAACCATAATATTATCACTCTGAAAGTGATCTCAATGATATTGTTGTTGTTATAGCTGATGTGTGGACAATGTCATTCATAATAAATTAGAGCAATAATTACTTATTGTTTCTTTACACAGGACAATACATTGGATCACAGGTTAGTCTCCTTTTTCCTGAATACATTTTCTTTACTCAAAATTTGTTTCTTAAACCTTAATTCTCAGAACAAACTGAGACAAAACAAGCTTGGTAACACTTTGTTACACCTCATGAAGTAGTCTACCATGTAAATGTTGAGGTATCATTTATTTACAGGAAATATTTACTTATAAATAGTCTGTAATAACACAAATTATGTAATCTGCTTGATCTGTCCAATATTCTACAATGCAGGCATTGAGTTTACTCTGACTAATTCTAATACCCAGAGAGAGACCAAACCACTGGCAGACTAACTGCCAACCCATCATAAGAAAAGCATCAGAAAAAAATACCATACAAATGACAATTCTCTACATATACAGGACATACAGAGGAATTGAAATTACGTTTCTAGCAATCCCACACGTGATGGCAAGATGAGGCTTTGTTGAAGCTTTAAAGCTTTTCACCAAAATGTGTTGCAAAAAGGTTCATGTCATGTCATGTCACTTAAGTTTCAAATGCTCACTAAGGCCATCTAGTGGTGAATAAATATAACAAGACAAAATTGCACCATGCTTATTTAAGGAAGTTTCAGGCACTTTCCCAATTGTGTTACATTTCTATAAATACAGGAAATATAGAATTAGGCTAGGTATATAATTAATAATAATATATAATATGGGGATTGAATTTGACATTTCACCTATGGATATATTGTACATGTATAAGTAAATTTAACATATGACGACATAAGCTACCGATAATATTTTTACATGTTAAGTAACACTGTCTAACCTTTTTAAGCTATAGCATAATCCACCTTATTGGGAGAAATTTGCCAGCAGGAGCAATTTGGGGTTCAGTGTCTTGCTCAAGGACACTTTGATGGGGTCAGTCGCTAACAAGCATTTATCAGACAAATTGGCACAAAACTCCAAATACAATGTGCATATCACTGGCATGTTGTGGCCATACCATTCACAAATTTCACACAATATACAGTCAGTCAACACATTTATACAATGCCGACATTTTTTGAATTGACAGCAAAAACGCTACTTGAGGTAGAAAGCCTCTAGGTGAAAAACAATACAAAACAGATGATTTTCAGGAGTGTCTTTAACGCTTTATGAAGAGGTAGCCCAATATAATGTTGACAGGATATATCTGACGTATATTCAAGGATATCTATCTAGTAGTGATCTTGTGTACCTTTCAGAGTTTACAAGTTGTATATAGGTAATGTGAACTTTGTGTTCAGGTAAGACACTGTAGATCTTTTGTGTTAGTCTTTCCGGTGAGAGCCAGTGTGTGTTTGTTTGGCTTAAGCCAAGGTAGAGTCATAACAGTGGAGTGTTAACAGTAGCTAACATATCTATAGGGGACATATTATATGATATTACTCTGCACTAACCATTCAACTCTCATTTTCCAATAGGAGCAAAATGAGGATTTCTCAGGCCCATCTGTGAAGATAAGGATAACGGGATCCAAAGGACATGGAACCAATATACATGAAGACAACGTTTTTACCAAGTGTTATCTCCTACCTCTAAACATTCCTTAGGCCTACAGAAGTTTTAAGGCTTCATTCATATAGCAACTGCCCATACACAGAATTTTGCCAAAACCCATACCTAACACGTATCTAAAGATTGAGTAAAATATTGCTTTATGTTTTGCAAAAGTAACCAATCCAGTGCTGCACAAATATGAAAACATTATTATTAGGTAAAAGACCATTAACGAAAGGAGGAAGAATTAATTTAGGGTCTATGGTGGCCGAGGTGTCACGATAGGGGAATAATAGACGTGCCAGGGGCAAATAGCCTAACGTTGCCTGCACCATGTCTATTAATATTAAAGTCAGTCTTGTCAATTTCTTCATATACTAGACATACAAAGGAATCAAAATGACATTTCTCACTGTCCTACGCAAGACAAGGAAAGAAAGGACAGTAAAGTGCACAGGCACAACAGAACACATGTTTGCTAAGTTAACAAAAGATAAATACCCAAATAACATGTATCAGTAGGGTGTTTCAGCTGTACTTTGAAAAGTATTGTTCTTAATTTATTTTTTCATTTGGGCATATCCGTTTTCTGCTTTAAAGCCTTCTCTGTCCCTTTTTAAAAATAATATGTAATTGCATAGCCTACTGTATCTTGATGAAATCTCTATTTTTATTCTTTTAATTTTATATAAAATTAACTTAGCGCAAAGTGGTTTGGGAGTCAGATTTACTACGTATGTACATAATAAGTTTTGTCATAAATGAAAGAACACAGGAGCTTTGGTTTTTTTTTTTTTGTAATCCAAGATGGCTTGTCTGTGTTCTTTCATTTATTAATTTATTTATTTTCTACATGTGTATCACTTAAACGCTTCTCTCACTTGTAAATTGTATTTTTCCCTTTTGTTTCAGGACATATCAAGTCTTGGCTGTCATAGTGACACTGCTTTGTACATTCTCTGCAGGTACAGACTTTATAATTGAATAATTTAATATTTCTGTACAATTTATACATCATATGGCAATTCTGTTGCTAAATGTATTTCAGGGGAAACTAAAATGGAAGCTGTTTGTATTGGACATAACCACACAATTTCCTGTGAGTCTGACTCACTTAAAATGGGAGAAACTGTTTTCTGGAAAAAAGATGGCAAAATTCTTAAAGGGACTTCCAGAATTCAGAGCAGTAACACATCTGTAACAATCAACAGCATTAATTCAAAAGATGAAGCAACTTACATATGCTGTTTTGGTGAAACTGAAGTCGGTATCCAACTTATTTTGAAGAGAGGTAAGTGTGGGTGGGAGGCGGGTAGGGTGTGGTAGACCTGTTACACTAGGAATTCAGTGCTCATACTTACAGGAAGTTTTTTTTTTTTGTGGTTAACAGAATGCAACCCAGCCCTGCCAGATCAAATACCAACTAAACTCCCAATGCCAACATCACCTCCTTCATCAGCTCAGGATTGTAGGAATAGAGTGTTTGTATTATTTCTGATTGTATTTGTAGGTACATGTATATTTGGTTTGATACATGTGTGTAAAAGAAGTACAAAACCTGTGAGAGCTGATGATACAGAAGCTGCGTTTCCACTACAAGAGTTCCGGGACAAATCTGGGAGGGGAAAGAGTGATAGGGTAAATGGCCTCTCTTGAAAATAAGAATCAGGGGATTGGCCTCTACGAGGCATAACTGAGTCCCAGGCAGAGGTAATTTACAAAGACAACAGGTTTATTAACAGAAACAGACAAAATAAAGGAATAAACTTACAAAGCTGGCGAGAATCAAACGCTGAGCAAACATGAGTGGACAAGAGACATACGACACATGAGACAATGAATCAACAAGGACTGAACAAACACAGGGGTTTAAATACAAGAGATGATTAAGGAACAAGACACAGGTGTGACAAGGCGAGGCTAGCTAATGATACAATAATCACAAGACAAGACAGAGTGCAGGTGAGGGGTGGAACTTGAGAACTGATACAGTAGATAACACAGGCACATGGCAGGGACAAAAGATCACATGACACACCAGGAAGTGAACAGCTCCTTCTGACAAAAAGCCAAAATAGCACCTCCACAATTATGGTCACTTAGCCTATAACATGAAACTCTAGTTGCTCATGTGGTCAGTGAATGACCACAGCAAATGCTGACATTGCATTATCACAGACTGGTGTTCACAGAAATGGATGATACTACACAGTTATATGTAATATTGTAAA
>JAGFZM010005759.1:0-23512 GCA_017657215.1 Limnothrissa miodon
GCTCTTTCCCTTCAGTTTGGTGTTTGACATTAGACTGTGTGCTTGGCCAATGCCATTGATATGATGATGCTCTCTCCCCACAGTTTGGTGTTTGCTACTCCTCTGTGCTGTGCACTGTTCCCCCAGAAGAGGTACGTACAGCACAAGTTAGGTCAGGCATGTCTAAATGTGTGTCCAGGAGAGTGTATTTTTATGTTCTATGCATGTGTGTGTGTGTGTGTGTGTGTGTGTGTGTTTGCAGTTCCATGAGTGTGAGCAGTCTGGAGCCGGAGCTTCAGGAGCAGATACGAAAGAGCAGCCCCAACACCTCCACCGTCTACTTCAACAAGGGCCTGTAGGCACCCATCACCCCCAGTCCCCCTCCACAAGGCACACTGCGCCCACATCAACGGGCACAACTCCACCTCGCCTTGCCACTTCCTTACCACTCCCTGTTCCCTCAAAACTCAGCTCAAGAGGTTCCATTTAGATGTTCTCATATTTTGATATTTTATACTTCAGTGTTAACTTACCTCCTCTGGTCCTTGCTTTCAGTACATATAGAAAGATTCCCTGTCCTAGTTATACCGGAAAGATGTACAGTAATAATTAGGTTCCACACAATGAAGGGTGTGTGTGTGTGTGTGTGTGTGTGTGTGTTTCCATGTATGTGTGTGTTTGGATGTTGTTAGACAGTACTTACATTTTTGGGTTCAATGTCATTGGCTGCCCATCTTATAGACTTGGAGAGTGTGTGTGTGTGTGTGTGTGTGTGTGTGTGTGTGTGTGTGTGTGTGTTTGGATGTTATACTTACATGTTAGGTTGAATGTCATTGACTGCCCATCTCATAGACATGAAGTGTGTGTGTTGTGGTAGCAGGTGGTGGGTGGCTCGCGTTGCTAATAAGAAACAATCCGTTTTATCCTTTCACAGCTGAGCTTTGCTTGCTTTGTGTATTTATTTTTGTCATGAGTTTTGCTGATTTAATATTTCCTTTCATGTCTATTTATCTTGTATTTATGCTGTTTTAGTTGCTTGGGTTTTGTGTTTCAGTAGTTGGTCAAACCTATTCTTGGTGATGCTGATCATCATGTGTCAACTTATCCTCTGTGTGTGTTTTTCTTTTGAACTTTGGGTGCAGCTTTTTCAGTGGTATTTAGGTTATAACTCACACACACACACACACACACACACACACACATACACATATATATATATATACACACACACATACAGCATGCTCTGTTCACAGAAGTGCTCTTAAACCCTATATCCCCCACACACACACAGAGAAACATACACACACCACGTTCGCTAGTTTCTTTTCTCTCCTTGCAACTTCTGCTTGACCTTGCTGTGCGTTCCTGTCTTGAGCAAGCACACACACACACACACACACACACACACACTGGTGATAACCGACCAGTTCTCAGGTCTGTCCCATTACCAACATAATTAGTCAGTCCACCCCTCAGACATAATCTGACCCCTACAGCCCCCCTAGATGTCAACAGTAATGGTTGAATTAGTGATGTATTTCACCGAGAATGTCTTGACTGTCAAATGATTATGGAGTGCGGTTATTTCATCTTCACGGTGGCTTAACGTTTGTAATGTTTAGCTCCAGTCATCATGTACTATGAGACGTGGATTGTCCCTTGGCCCCACACACTAAGTGTAAATGCACTTCCCTGTACCACTTGACTGTCACTCACAAGCTAACTTGTAGTGTATTAATGAGCACAGTGGTGCCATTCTGGCTCTACAAGCACAGTTTGTCTCCAGCACATTTGCCCAGATGGAAACTAGCAGCCCCACTGTTCGTAGCACATAGAGAACATCATAATAAAGGGAATAGTTTCTGCTTGTTTAACCGAGAGACTTTCTGATGAGAAGGACTTAATGCAGACTGCTGGCCAAATGGATCAAACTGTACATAAATATATGATGTGCTTTGGTGACTATGGCTGTTCAGTATGCAGCCATACACTGATTATGTTTATTTATTTTCTTTATTACTTCCTTGGCTTTAATCTACCCAAATTGTTTTCTGAACCCTGAGCTCCATGTTCCCACTGTGCACTGTTGAAATATGATGCAATACCTGTTGTGTCCAATAGGTGGCGTCAGAGGCACAATCATATTGAACTCCTTTGTAGCTTTTTCTGTGTGTGATACGTGCTTTGTATGTGTTTGTGCTGTAATACAGTGATGAGGGGTTGTTTCTGTATGGATTTATCAGTGCTTAAACAAGTGCACTCCGGAAAAAGGTTCCTCTGATATAAGTGCGTTTTAGATGTCCTATTAACTATTTTTCTCCTCTTATGAATTGAGACTGGTGGAAATATTATGCAATGAAGACATACGATTGATATTTTTGAAGTGCACTACCTGATATCATTTGTGCAAACTGTTGATGATGTTGATGTCGCCCATCAGATATATGCAGCGATTTCTTCCAGCTTGTGTAGCCTATTGGTGTAGGGCGTTTTGATAGTCTCCATCTTAAACACTATACAGTATATACCTGTGCCAGCTAATGGAGAGGTCATCCAAGTGGTCGAGTTAATGGATTAGATAAATTAGGTCCATACAATACCCAGCTATCAATCACTGTTTGTCAGCATTTCATAATCGAGAGGTGGCTTCACAGGCTGCAGTAAATCTTTTTGCCCCTGTATTAAGTCTTGTACTAAGACCACAGCCAACTACAGGGAACCAAACTGCAGGACATGAAAAACGCTGCTAATTTGTTTGAAGATGGGGGAAAAAATGTATTGCAATATCATTTTTGTTTTATATAATGTATTTAAGAATGATCAGTTGAGTGATGGTGTCAGACTCACTGTTTTTTTTTTTTTTTATGTAAACTGGCATCTGGTATTTTAGAACAAAATCCGCCTTTCCAAAATGGAATGGAATGTTGGGAGTGAGGAGTTCTAAGGCTTGGAGGTTCTTGTACGTGTTACAGTTCAAGAGATCCAGCCAAAGATGATGTATGCAAAAATGTGTAGGGGTGACGGTCTACGTAAGCACAATGTGTGTCTCAGTGTGCTTTGCTTCAGCTTTATGTCAGGTGTGGTCGGTAATGCATTAAGCAGCATGAGGAAGGATTAAAGGACTCATGCACATGAATGTCAGCTCACCACAAACTCACTTAAGGGTGCTTGTCTATTCATGTGTGTGTTTGCGTTTTCTATTCATGTGGAAGTCATGTTACATTTAATAGGATGTATTTACCCTGAACAATAAAATAAAGTATATTATATGACAATATTAATTCTTTTGTTCGTATATATTTTTTTAACACAAACTAAATAATCTATGTGTGTATTTACTGTCTGTACAGTATGTATTCACAATTATGTTTTTGTGACGCAAGTGAACGTGCCAACATTAAATACAGCTGCTGACCTGATTTGAACAACGCAAAATAACATTCATAAAAAATACATTAGTCCATAGAATATGCATTTGCAGGTCACCCTAGGGATCACTTGTATAGATGCAAGGGATTAGTCCTTCTTGCACCCCTCACAATGAGTTTTTGCTGTGAGGGAAAGGATCATGTTTTGTACTGGGTTCATCCAGATAAACTTGGATTATAGGGGCGGCCATCTTGGCCTATTATGACATCAGACGTGCACACATGTAAAGAGGTGTTTATCTCAGTTACCCACCATGGCAGGAGTTGGCAACAGAAAAAAAGCTTGTTGGCCTGATTCTGAATGCCAATTGTCCTTTATTAATACCACTAAATTCTGTCTGGCCAGACTTTGGGTCATTAGGTCAGGGAAGTGTTGTTTATATATATATATATAGATAGATAGATAGATAGAGATATATATATATAGATATATATAGAGATATAGATATATAGATATATATAGATAAACAGTATATAGATATATAGATATAGTACATACACACCTCACTGATTCAGGTCGATCACAGTAATGCATAGAACATGAATATACAACTTTGCAACTCTGCCAAAAAACAAAACAACAACAAAACAAATAGAAATAAAGATATGCGAGCGTGTATTTCATGAGGTCTGTTTTATTGTTTAGTAGCGTTCACACTGCTGCCACAGACCTGGCTGACTGCGGCGCCACCTGCGTGCCAAGGGGCAGTGCCCAGCCGTGTGTGGGAGTCTCAAGCCTGCCCTCTCCGGCTGGAGTTTCCAGGCACGCTATCATTATCACACGGCCAGGTGAAGCCCAAGAGCACGCAGTGGCACGCAGTAACCACAGGGGGGCAGGTGCACTGAGGAAATAAACGGTGGAGATTTAAGATTGGCTCATAAAGTGCAATCTAAAGTCTAAACGGGATAGCAAGTCATGTGATTGGATCACCAACTGCCGTTTTAACCACAATGGCAAACAGCAACGAGTGGCCTACTGCATGACTGGCATACTCAATGATAGCTCAGCAAAGAGCAAGGTACCACGTTTCAGGGCAGTTGTTGAGGATGTCGTGGTCCCTATATTCTCACAAATCAACACAATTTTTCAAACGAATGATGTTTTTGAGCATAGAGGTTAAATTATTAAATAATGCTAAATGGCATACACAGCCTGTGCACTGTATGTATGTGTCACATGCTTAAATTACCCTTTCCTCATTAATCAGACATTCGTTCCTTCATCACAACTAGTGGTTCATACCTGGCGATCCTGTTTTAATTCATAAATACCATTAACTTCCTATCTTAATTTATTTCTGGGTAATTTTTTGGACAGCCTCCAAGACAGAGTCAGTGTTGACCTTGTCCCCAAACTCCTTCTCCTGGTGTTCCAGAATGATACCCTGAGGAAGGGGAACAAACAGAAAAATTTGTTTAGCGCGCACACACACACACACACACACACACACAAAGATGACACTTGACAATCATTGAAACAATTGTTACAATACTGAGCAAAAAACACTCCCTCTTTCTGTGAATCTATGCAGACAGGCAGGCTAAAGAAAAACGTTCATGTTGTAATTAAGGACTTGAAGTGAAGGGTGGTATGACCTATCTAATGCTGAGCTACATAGACTGCTATAGATCACCCACAGTCATATAATGGTATGAAAAAAAAAATGTCAAGTAAAGCCCAATAGCAACCTGAATAAGCCCTCTCTGGAGAAGGCTTTGGGCTTTATGTAAGAGGGTAAGATATCAAAGAAGTTAATTGTCACACATACAGTTTTATAAGTATAAAAATGTTGCAGTAAAATAGTTATGTTGTCAGACTATTGTGCAAGAAAAGAGGCCGGGGGAGAAAAAAGGGGTGAAATAAAGTATGAGGGGTGGGAGATGTCTAAGGGCTGCATAGATATGAGTGGTGGCTAGATGAAGGTCATAAATGTTGGCAATAGCTATGAGGGGGTATCAACTAGCACTACTCCCACACAGTACCCAGGAGCCAGGCTAAACTCCTTGATTCCTGGTGGCATTCCAATTACCTGCTGTCCTGGTCCAATCACGTACACCCCACCCAGGATGAAGCCCTCTCCCTTCATGTTCCCTTGGAAACCGGCACTCCACGCCCGCTTGAAGTTCTGCAGCACCCCCAGACGGAGCATTCCCATCCCCCCCATCCTCCTCGGCTGCTGGCCGTAGAAAGATTGCTGGGAAGGGGAGAAAAGTGGTCAAGAAGGTTAAAGCTCAACAAGGACACTAACGACTAAGTTGATAACAGACAAGCATGACAATCTCTGTCAATGTCAATGAATACCTTCTCATCCAGAAAGATTTCCCCAGCGAAGAACGGTCTGAAGTCCTGGATCTCTGTGCCGATGTTCTCTTTCACAACAGCATAGAGAGGGACCCCAAGCTCCTCAAGCCGAGGCTTCAGAGAGGAGAGCTCAGAGGCCTCCTAACACACACACACACACACACACACACACACACACACAAACACACAAAACCCCATGTACACACACACATACACACACACACACACAATCACAAACACACACACGTTAGATTATTGAAAAGCTTCACACACAACCAAATAGACCTATGATATTTAGGACCCAAAACTAGTGTAAACGTTGAGGCCTATTTGTGACGTTTGAGGAAATGTTAGTGAGTATAGAATATTTTATCACTTTACCTCTCTGCACAAAAATCATCCAGGTCGTCGAACTGCCATGATCACTGCACCGGACTTTTCCCACAGGCTTTTAGCCTTGAAGCTTGGAGAGTCTGACAGAGACAACACACACACAGTTAGACAAAGTGTGTTCATACACACTTACAGTACATACATAATGCAGGCATACAGACAACCACACACCTGCACACACATAATTAAATTAATATTATTTTTAATATTTATTATTAATAACAAAAAAAACAATAAACCAATAGCCAATAAAGAATTGCTGAAACAGTAGCAGACTAAAGCTGACAGAACAGTTTGTAAAGGTCAACTGTTGTTTGTTTTTGGTAAGTCATTCCAATGACTCAGTCCTCCCATGTCTGTTTTCTCTTTACCAGCAGCATGTGTTTACACTTCAACAGCAGCAAGTGTGTCCCATGGCACCATGCAGGCCACCTGAGGAGGCCTTGCGGGACCGACAAAAGGGGGCGGACACTTACTTACCGTCTGTGGTGCTTCTCAGGTCGGCGTCCTCCAGGTGCTGCAGGGAAGCCATGGCGGTGTTTGGCAGCAGGAGGTCAGTGTTGGCAAGGATGATTCCAATGACTGCGGCTCCTACTGCTCCAAGCCCCACTGTCCACAAGCCCATAGCAAGCTGAGCCCCCTCCAGGCCAGCCGGTACAGCTGCTTAGGATAGGTTCAGTATAAGCAGAGGATTGAGGGGTCAAGCAAGGGTCAAAGGGAAGATGCGCAAGTAGCTCTCCACAAGACAGGGTTCCCACTGTTCTTAAAATTTAAACTTCAAATTCCCAGACTTCCTCTGACTAATAAGAAGAATTATCATTAGTTTTTTTTTGTAAATAATAAATAATATATTGCTTGGATTCAGCGCACAAAAATACTGTAGGTGTTATAAACCAATTAATTTGCATTCTCAATTTTCTGGTTCCTGTGTTGTCAGTGCAAACTTTCTTAACCAGTTAGGCATAACTCAAGGCACAAGAGAGGTAATAAAGAGCAAGACAGAAGTATGGACATTTTGAGAACTGAATGCTATTAGCAAAACTCCCTGATATTCCCTGCCTTTGTCCACAAGCTCATTTCATGACTTCCCATGTCCGGAACCCGCTGTATTGAAATTCCATGACCGTTCCGGACATTTCATGACCAGTGGGAACCCTGACATGGCCTCTAACAACGACCTCCTGTAAAGCACTGCCAATGAAACCTAATCACTCATACATGCACTATAGACTAGGCCTACAACTCCAGTTTACATTACGGATAAGCAGGGTTTTGTTGTGTTATTTTTGTAAAAGTTTTAGAAGGAGGATTTGTGCGTGTCTCTATGTGCGTGTCAATGAAAAAAGAATAACACACACACCCAGCGCCTGAGGCAACAACCCTGATTACTACCCCACACATTGATCAGATGCAGCATTGCGCAAACACTGGTCACCTAAATGCCCTATAACCAAACAGCATCTACACATTTGCGTCACTAGGAAGCCCAAACCACAAAACAAAACAAACAAATTCCATGAGAGGGTTTCAAATACCTCTTCCTGAGTCATGAACTGGGCATTTATCGCTTTGGTCGCCTGCGGTTGTGTGCTGCTCCCTGCAGGTGCGGCCAGGTGGAGTAACAGACGAGCAGAAGGCCCGCACACCTTGTACGCCGACCCCGCAACCCAACTCTCTTGGCCCGAGGCGTAAATAATGTTCAGGGGTCTCCAATGGCCATTGCCTCTTAACAGGCACCTGCTCTGGCCTCTGACGAACACCGAGTGGGTTGGTGAGCCTTTGGAATATGGGAGGAGCAGGGCTACGCCTTATTGGAGACGGTCGTGCAAACTCTGGCGTCGATTTGGTGGTAATTTTAGAGGCATAGCGTACAGTCACACTGCCCACATGAAGGAGTTGGGTTCTTCTACCCCACCACAGCCCCAAGCACCTGATGGCAGCAGGTAGGAGGGACATAGCGAAATACACCACACACTGTTTGGGGGTGAGGGCGTGGAGGGATGACACCCTACCTCTTTGAAAACAGAAAGGTGTCTCCTCAGCCTCAGTTCTGAAAAGAAGAGGAGAGAATACTACCCTGAGTTGTGGAGCTAGGGACTCACACTGGCTTTAATGCAGGAATGAATGGCCAATCAGATTGTGTGTTTGTTAGTAGAAGCAAATGGTGAGTGTCAAACAACTGGGAAGAAGATGTCTGTCCCAGGAAACTAGAAAAGATTGACAGTGGTTCTTTCTGGGAGTTGTTGAAAGTCAGTGTCATGTGACAAGTGCGGCATCACTGTATGTTTTCTCTCTCTTGGTTCCTCTCTGATTTTCAGTACATGTTCGGTCTCTGGCAATGCACAGAGATAAGTGTAAGCTTCACCACATACTGTTTAAATGAGACAGACTTAATGTCGCATACACAGGATGCAGGCCCAGTAATCTACAAACAAGAGTTCTTAGCTTTATTGCAGATAAAACTGCCTCTGAGGCTGTGCACTTTATTGTTGTCAACGTCTACGCATGGGACAAGTGTGAAACGTAATTTTAATTCCTTTGTATGTCAAGTACATTTGAAGAAATTTACAAATAAAACTGAGTTTGACTGGGATACGTCAGCACGTTCGAAATTAACCACAGCATTTAGCAGACTGATTGGACACGGACCTTAACACTTAGTACACGGACAGACTTAACGTTGCATAACCGGTTGATTTAATCCCTTGGACCCCTATCCAACTAGGCAGGGTGAGGCGTGACGTTGGTCACGGCGTAAACAGTGTCACCGTGGGACAAAGATACAGACATTTAGCCCAAGTCTAGCAATCGAAATGGTCGTGAGTGAATACTATGCTTGCATGGCTTGACAGATGAAAGTATTTGAAAATACTGCTGAATCGAAGAAGCTAAGGCAGGCTAAACATTCATGTTCCGCTTGTTTCCCCTCACCGTCGAAAACGAGTTGGATTTAACATAATTGTCCCCATTGCATTGCCCACACCCTTGCGAAGACTTGCCTAAACGCAAACTTTTGTATCCTAATGTAACCTATCATTCTAACGAACTCAGCCTGTGTGACCAGTTCTGAAAGCTGATGTTTCACAATCATGATACTGCAGCCATATCCTCAAACAATCTGTAACAACCAGGACCCGCACATTCCTACACCGTGAATCTTCTAAGCAAAACGTCACATCTGTAAATAACGAATTCTACACTATCAACAGAAAATTAAGATTAGTCGGATCATAGATATAATTCTATGGGTCTTACATCATTACACGTGTTGTTGTCAAAACACGTCACTGACCGAGTGACTGACATAAGGTTAACAACGTTATATCTGACAAAACAGAAATGCAATTTACAAATGTTTCATGTCCAGCAGAAATGGAAAAATATCGAACAATAAACACAAATTTCGCACCTCCTGCTGCGCAGCGCTCGTGTTGTTTTCATAAACATAGCGCGTTAACTGTTAGCTAATGTTAACCTAGCGCTAGCTATAGCTATAGATCTAGCTACCAACGTTTGTAACCCATTTTAACAACTGGCAGTGCTGCTACAAGTACAATTGACCTGTGTCAACCTGGTTACGAAAGGAACCCAACTATTTAGATTAAATCACAAAATATGCGCTTTTTAAAGGATAAAAATTAACACTCACAGTTCTCTGTTCTCCGGCACTGAATAAACTGATTCCTCTTTACGTCTTTGACTGAAGTCTGAAGTCCATAGGGGACAGGCAAAGGGTACGGAGATCTGAGCAATCGAATCTCACTACAGGAAAAATAATCGATCTACAAAAACGATGCACTACACACGTCAATGACCACACATCATAGAAATAATGACATTAGACCATTTGTAGTTTTGTAGACTACGTTTGTAAGTCAAGCCAGAGTATCTTAAATAAATCATGTGAACCCTTTGTTTATTCTGTAGTTTTAAATGCTCAAAACTAATAGGCTACAAATGTTTAGCCTACAGTTCACTTGAAATAACCTAATACCCCACCTTTTGGGCTTATTTAAACAGTTCACTGTAATTTAGCATAGTTAACACTTGAATATTCAAATGAATGAGTAGGCTACAACAAAACAGATTGAAGTCGCCAGTTGCTACTATAATGAAAATCTGGTTGTAAAAGCATCAAACCTGGTTGCTCTTTAGAGTTTAAACACAGGCCTTCATAGACACATCCAGAGACTCAATTGCACCAACAGGGCCCTAGACTTGTTTTTACCATAATTATGTAATGTTCTCAAAAAGTTACATTCATAAGTTATTTTTCACTTTACACACAAAACTATTTAATTTACTTCTAGACACAGAAAGTGAGACCTAATCTATTTTGCCGTCTCCTTAATCTTGCGGGCCGTTTGGAGGACAGCCAGCAAGTTGACTTTATCTCCAAACTCCTTCTCACGATGTTCCAGTAGAATGCCCTGCAAAGGAAAATAAATAGGGTGTTAAGATCTTTGGGCCGATATACCTGTACTCATTCATGTTCAAGCAAACCTATACATTTACCCTTAGTATTTGTATTCTATTGTTCCTTTTAGTTATGTTGATCTAGTCATGTTGTTTTGTTGATCTGCTTCTTATCATCCTGTGTACACTGTAGTATGTGTTGTTATGTGTGATTTTTTTTAAGCTGCTGGGACCTTGAATTACTCATTGGGGATCAATAAAGAAAGAAAGTAAGTAAGTAAGTAAGTAAGTAAGTATCTATCTATCTATCTATCTATCACTGGTTGACTAACCCGTTTCTATGGACACATAGTTACCATTACATTGACATCAGTTACTGTAACTGTTCTAGGTGGGCACCTGCTTTTCTGGTCCAATGACAAAAACTCCTCCCAGGATGAAGCCCTCTCCTCTAAGGTTTCCAGTGAAGCATTTTCTGTACGCCCGATAACAACTCCTCCACACCCCAATGCGAAGGAGACCCCAGAATCCCATTTTACGCAGAACAGGACCATAGAAGACTTTCTGTTCACAGGAAAGGGATGAGAATATAGAGGATGTCAGTGGAGTGTGTGTGAGTGTAGAGGAGAAGTACTCTAAGATGTACAACATTATACTCTATAATGCAGAGCTCCAACAGTAGGCCTTACACTTTACAGTATAGGCCTACTATATGCATTTGAGTGGAACCTCACAAATAGCTTACAGGAAAGCTTAAAGTAGAATTTGTGTTTTCACTAATACTAATGTAACATGGTGTGAAAAACTTTAAATCACCTTCACATCCACAAACAGGTCCCCAGAAAAAAAAGTTTTGAAATTTTTTATCTCTGTCCCAATGCTCTCCTTCACCACTGCATACAGAGGGATGCCCAGTTTGTCCAACTGGACCTTCAGAGAGGACAGCTCAGAGGCCTCCTGCAGGTTTACAAACAAACCATAAGGTCATGGCCATGCTACAGGAAAGGTCAAAGGTCACCTCTTTCTCTCAGGGTCATCATAAAGGCATGTGAAATAACCAAAAGGCCTTTTTAAATTGCTTTTTACCAAACTCAGAATACACCACTGTGGAGAATGTTTTGTGTTTATCAAAAGTGGTTCAATGTATTTACCATGCTAAAAAGGTTCCAATAAATATAAAGTAAGTAAAAAAAAATCCATAGACCACCGCACCTCTCTGCACAGAAATCATCCTGGTCGTCGGACAGCCATGATCACAGCCCCAGACCTCTCCCACAGGCTTCTCCCCTTTACAGTCTTTTCATCTGATACTGCAACTGTCACAAAATTATTCAGATAGAGACATCTAATGTATGGTGTGTTATACATTTACTGCAAGAATATACATATTTGCATATATATTTACATATAAACTTTATTTGAAGGGGTCAACATTAGGATGACACAAGCCTAAACATGACAGTATGCATAACATTAACACACTCATTTTCTGTTGTCATTGTCCTTAAGTATTCAGACGGCTTTTCAAATGCACACTTTGGGGTGTAGAACCAAATGACACTTGATGACAACAGTCGTAAAATGAAGTGCCATTAATGTTTATGGCATGTGTCACCCTTTAGTGTTACCATATACAGTAGTATATATAAATATATATCCACACCGTATGTTTTTACAGAGAACATGACAGTAAATAGGCATCATACCTCCTGTTGTCCTGAGGTCTGCATCTTCCAGTACCTCCAAGGTGGCCCACGCTGGCCTTTTGACCATCAGATCCGTAAGGGCTCTGAGGGTCTCAGCCAAGAAGAGTCCAATCGCTATGAGGCCCTGGGGGACCAAACCCATGGCTGTGCTCTTCCCTATGCGGTCACACACTGGGCTGAAACAATGGGAGGCCCAGTTTAGATACACACACTTTTGGGCTCTTATGCAGAATAAAATAGCCTAGACCAGAACATACAGGACAGTGTGATGAAAGTCACAGACAAAGAAAAACGTTTCCAGGCGAGCAGATTTAGGCCCTTATGTAACCTCTTGAGGTCATTCTTCCTGTGAAGAATGCTTCAGACCAGCAGAGCATTGATGGATAGGCACGAGTTACTCCCACTGATCACTGCATTCAGTAACAGCACTACATTAGTATAGTGCACATGTTTATAGCGCATACTGTAAATAATATGAATTAGGTAGTCTGTAGTCTTCAGCAAGGTAGAACAGGCTACTGTCCAGAGAGTACATCATGCTGTTATTGTGAGTGAGTTACCGGTGCTAACTAGAAAACATTGTTCAAAACAATTAAGTCCTTCTTTTCCTGCACTGCTGGTTGAATGGCTCATTAATGAGAATGAACATATTGGTGGGGGTGACTCCATTCTATGATGTCTCTTTTAGGTCTCAGTCATTTGCTGTGAAGAGGTGGTACATTTCTGTACAGTATTATATGGTTTGTTTGTTTGTTTGTTTGTTTTTTACAGAAACAATAGATAGCAACTGCAACTTTAGCAACTCTCACACTAACATTTTGACATAACAACAAGCCATCTGATAAGATTGGTACTCACCAGTGTGTGGTCCTCTCAAGCACTAATACGATGAGGAATCTCTCCTCTGTTTTCATCCAAACACAAAGCTCTTTATATTCCAACCAGCCAATCATATTGCAGGCTCTACCCTCAACAATTTGCCAGGATTCCATATTCTATCGTGTGATTGTATGCATGTTTGGCTCCTCATTACCTCGCTACACAAATCCTCTAGACCTATAGCTACATGTATATCAGAATGTAGCTGTTCTATTGGCTATGACTAACATTATGTTTTGCTCTAAAATGATGCATAGCACATGACTACCAACATATAATACTAGTAGGTTGGGCTAATTCAAAGAATGGCAAAAATATATTCTACAAAACATTTATACAAAATCTGAATTCATCTGTAACTGATATTTGTAGTTTTATGGACTTATGGATCTTAATGGCTCAGGAAAAGGAAACAGAAAAAATAATATTCTTGACAATATTTTTGCTTTTATATTTGCTTTTGCTTGGTTGAAACATTAACTCCTTAAAAGGAAGCTGGTTGCTGCTTTACAGTATATAAATAGTGGGCTTTACTCATCTTTACTCATCAACAGTTATGATATTAATACAAAGATAATAGTTATATAATATATTACACATGTCATTTGCTAATTTAAGTTACATTTCTGTAAAAGTGCAAATACTTTTATCAGCGTTAAAGTAATGTTCACAAACATTTTTTTTTCTGTCTTTGCAACTGATAACATAACTGCGGTGTTGGGCAGTAGGTTACAAGTAGCAAAACACTTAGCCCTTAGTGCTGTTCTTTCTGAGGTTGCTTGTCTTTAACTTGATTGTTTATATCCTTATTTGTTACTTTCTTTGGATAAAAGCATATGCAAATAGATGCATAAATGCTTATATAGAAATGTAAATGTAAAACTAAGGACACAGAAACTTTGATATCCAGCCAGGCTTACAGAGGTGTAGTTTTATTACTGTCCAAAGTGCATTTATACAACATTACCCATCAACAGATGATTGATTATTGATTAGTTATAAAATACAAACACTGATATTTCTCCAGAACTGGTTTTAGGTACTTTCATATCAACAAAGTGTTAATAAACAGTCAAGTGGAGAGAGGTTGAACACTGATAAGGTCTGCAAGGCTTACTTGAGATCCTCTAAAGCCCATGTCCTGTTGTTGAGATGAAAGCAGCACAATCCCTGAGTCTCCACGGTGATTGTCGCTAAGATCCAGATCTAATATATGGGAGTGATCTGAAACCAAAGCTGCAGATAAGAATGTGAAAACATTACCTCTAATGACACTCAGAGAGCCCGAGAGATGATGGGAGGCAGAGTTGTGATGTTTACATCAATGTCAATTGAGTTTTCAGTAATGTGGATATGGGGCTATATCAGTTTCATAATCAAAATCTCAAATGTACAATTTCCAGGCTCTGACCCTTTTCAGAGGAATTAATTCTAATTCATAAAGGTAATTATTTGCTCTGGCAATTGTGACTGTGGACTGGAGAAGAGTGCTGTATGTATCCACCAAAACCCAGTCCCAATCAAAAATACATTTCCGCATTAGCTGAGTTTTTCCAATGCCAGCGAACCCTGTTTTCACAAGTGCATGTATGTTCACATCAAGCAATATAAGATATCATTGAACTCAACTGCTGTGGCTTGAGTCTTCCTTCCAGGCATTTCAAGTTGTCTTGCTTCACAAGCCTTCATTCTTCAACCATTTTTTATTTCACAATGTAGAGAGGTGTAAATATGTTTAATGTTTAATGTTCATTTGTTTCCCTCACATATCTGCTCAAACCTCCTTCATTATTTGTTGCTCTTGACTGTCCCCTGCTGGCCAAAGAAATTCCAACTTTTTCCCCTGGTCAGATTTACAAAAACAGGTGACACTTTATTGACAGCAATCTTTAAGTCATAAATGCCATTAATTTTCATTACACACATCATATGCTTCCTAGGCTCTTGTCACTCTTATGTAGACACCTTAAAATAAAATGTTTTAAGTGTAATAAACCCATCTGTTACCACAATACACAGCCATGTCATGATTTAACCCCTCTTGAATCCCTCTGCAAGTGCCTTGATAAAAACAATAATTGGATGTCTCAAATATGACACAGTTTAACACTGCCAAGACAGAAATGATTGCATCTGGTTAACAAGAGCATATGCTCATGGTTGCTAATTTCTTTATTTATGAGTTATCATTGACACTGATTAGAATATTAATGAGCACATAAAAGCAGTAACTAAAAAACATTTTATGACCTTCAAAAATAACCCCCCCCCCCCCCCCCGGTTATTCAGAACGCATCAGCACAAAACAAAAAGGGCATGTCACCAATTTATCACCCCTGTCCTCGGATCCTTACACTGACTTCCTGTGAGCCATAGAGACATAGGCTATAAAGGCAAACAATGTTTAAACTAGCTTTAACATAAGACAATAATTAAGAGCAAAGAAAAAAGCAGCCAACAAGTGTTCAGCACCTATGAGAACTCCTTCAAACCCATTCAAAGTGTCCATAATAAAGCTGAATGAGAATGCCACAAGTGCACTATATAAATAAAATTAAGAAGAAAACACAGTGTGCATTTTTACAGTGTGCAAAGCTGTCATCAAAGCAAAAGGTGGCTACTCTCCAATCTACAATATGTTTAGTATATTATGCATTAATATACAAATTCTGGAGACAGTAGACCAATAATCTCACTACACATTGTGAGCTGCTTTGTAAAATGGTGTGACGAATGTAACTTCAATGTGAATGTGTTTTTATTATAGAGGGTACCTGTATTGGTAATTTCCCAAGCTGAAACACAAAACCAGGTCTTTTCATCTTGCAGGTACAAACAGGAAGCTAGCATTGACCAGATAAATGACATCAACAGCACTAAATGTCAAAAGGAGAAGATGGTCTGGAGAATGCTGTCCATTGCCATCATATGTAAGTGTCAGGTTTTTTTTTTTAAATCTTTATTACATTATTTGCATGTTAATTGGGAAAGTTGGGAAAGTTGTTATTGTGTGTCTGAAGTTTTGAATTTGTTGCTTTTGTTTGTAAAATCTATATTTGTTTTGGTTGTATATTTTAAATATCTCCTCAAGAGATCAAATATTTCAGAATTTCCCAATTAAATTACTTCAAAAAGTAAGGTTGTTTGTTAGGATTATGGAAGTTTGCAACCTTACACAAAGGGAACACTGTATAAACTGCCATGAGCTCTGTGTGAGAGCACATTGGATATAAATGACATCTCAGGCAAAAATGAGTTTTATTCATAATTTTAAAGGTCTTGATGAGCTCTATCAAAGTGTGAAAAATGTTGTCCTAATAGAGGATGAAAACAAATAGACATAAGTGAGATTTGTATTAGTTCTTCTGTAAAATTCTGAAAATTTCATTTACACCCCTTGTTCTCCAAACCCTCCTTGGTCTTCAAATTGATCAGTTGCTTCTGATTTTACACCATTTTAATCTCCATCACACAAGATGCAAAGTCACTTAATCATGACAATTAGTTATAAGTACATACTGTGGGACTAAAAACCGTACAATCTAATCTCTTGTCTCTGATTTTGTCAAAGGTACAACAATTTATCTATCTGCCCATGCTGAAGAAATAATTGTTGAGTTGGGACAAAATGTGACTTTACCATGTGGCATTCCAACTAAGCAAGAGGTTACGTGGCTTACTCAGCACTCACTCAAAATTCCTGTCAAAATACTGCAACTAAAATATAGAATCATAAACACAGAAACCCCGGTACTGGTCCGCGTCTATACCAAAGAAGAGTATAAGGGGCGCCTGATACCTGTAGTCATGGCCAATACCCACTCACTGCTACTGAAGAACATCACTGAGGCTGATTTACTGCTCTACTGCTGTTTGGGTGAGGGAATAGTCTTTGGAAACTGCACATCTCTCAAGAGGCTCACAAGGCTGACATCTCTCCAGAGAAACTATGCAGGTAAACTAAATCTGAATTGGTTTTATGAAGCTACACTGTGACCAGCAAGCTTGTATAACAGAAAATAACTGTCGTTTAACTAGAGTGGTTCCTAAATTGTGGAGTAGGCCAAACAAATGGCTGCAGTGTTATCTTACAGAGAGGTTCATTTAGGGCACATAACCACCATTTAGTTATTTGCTCAATTAGTTTTGAAATCCGTTATCATACAATCACTGGCAAAATTACACATTTTGTATGCAAAAGGCGTATGACAATGTACACTGAATCCAAAAATAAAAATAAATAAATAAAATGAACAGCACAGTAAACAGTTTTAATTTTACTCTTTTAATCAGTTCACAAACACTCCAGCCTGACAAGGTGATATCAGTCCCTAAGAACACTGCGTGAGATGGTCACCACCCACTGCAACAGAGTTTCCATATCACATTGTGATATACAGTTGGCTAGTATACTTTCAATGGCACAATGGTAAAAGTTGTGTATGACATAGGACAGGAAGGATATGCAGCACCATGTCATACAGTTAAACTAATTAACTATTAAACTAAACATCCTATTAATGGTTTCTATGTTGGTTTTCTACAAGTTTAACTGTTTACTGGGTCCACAGTGTTATATACTGTAATAGTATAGAATCTATCTACACTGGCTGTCCCCCCCCCCCCTGTTGGAGAGTGTAAGGTTCCTGTGGGGTCAAAGGGGAGGACCAAAATTATACTGCTGTTTTTACCTATATTCACTCTAAATTTATGTTCAGAAAGTTTAAGCAGTGCTGGGTGTTGACGGCACTTCCCTGTTTTTTTTTTTTTTGTTTTGACATTTAAATATGCAAAAGAAAACCTTTTCTTCAAACAATGCTTACATCAAATCTCTGTGTTTAGATAAACACAAACAGCAAATGTTTATTAGAACATCCGTCATATTCTCTATACTTGCTACTATACATTTTCTCGTTACTAAAGATTTGCTAAGTCTTACACCTCACATGCTCTATACATTTGACATTTCTTCCTGTTTACCTCATAGAGCACAACTGGTTGGAAAGCTCTTCTCTCTGCAAGCCTGTGGTATGGATTACCCTCCTGTGTGTGATCATTGTAGTGACCTTACCATGTGGCTACCTCTGTATCAGCACAGGAGCAGGTATATGTTAGATCTTTGACCCCCATTGGCTGATTTCAGATGATGGGGAGTTCATACAGAATGTTGTGATGGTAGCATAATCATACATGTTATTCGAGCACTAACAATACTTTTGCGGATGCACTGTCTATCCAGATTAAACTACCAGTTTCGTGCCCCTTGGGTGGAATATGCCAGCTCCCACAAATACATTTGGGTGAATGAGAAAGATGGACAGCGCATTAGCAATAAAGTAGAAGTGGCTAAAATGCAATAGTATTTTTAAAACCACTAAAAGGCTTAATAACAGGCAGTGTGTTCAGTGCTTTAGAAAATTCCTGAAGACAAATGGAAGCATTGCAAAACTTTTAAAGTCTGGCGCTGGCATTATTTGCGCAAACTAGATTACAAGGAAATGTGGGGGTGTTGTGCAGTTGTTGCACCCGATCAGACTGCAAATCAGTGGTGGGGGTAACTTATAAATAAAAAAACTGATTCATGGACGTATAGGGCCGTTCACACCTGGAAAGATAGATTTGTTCATGGAGCATGTTCATGGAGCAAATCTATATGAGTAATTATAACTTTAACAATACAGTATTTCTGTCCACGCTGGCCGCCCATTACTTAAGTCTACCTATCCAGTGTAGGCTTTTCTAACCAGACCAAGTAGGAAAACATATTTTAGACAGGAAACTCAGAAATTATATTCAAGTTTTGTTGGTGTAGATTCAAGTTAGTATGCTTGGTCATGGCGCCCTAGATCAGCTAAAGCTGCTGCTGCAAACTGCGAAGCTGCATGATTAAAGCTACTGCAAAAATATGAATATACACTGTGACTGATGTCAAGCAAAAACAAGCAATAAACAAACAGATCCTCAAACAAAGCAGATCAAGGGCCTATTGAACAAAACTAGGATAAGGGATTAAGGATATCTTGGTTATACTGATAAATGATTGGTTAATCATACAGGACAGGATAACCAAAATATCCCGGTTTAATCCCTTATCCTATCTGCAAAAGGCCCCAAAACGCCAGACATGTGTGCTGCACTGCTGCAATTCTGTCAGTTTCAGTGATACATGTAGCCCACCATAGGTGAGGAAAATGATGGGCCAGCTAAGTGAATTAAATTGTGAAGTGAAGATGACTGATGACAGTGTGTGAACCTCTGATCGAATGACGGAGGTTATCTAATGGCCTAAAGAGTAGTGAGGTGAATCTTTGATCTTAAATAGTGTAAGCAAATTCCAGGTGATGCCCCCAAAACAAACAAATTGAGGCAGGAGACTAGACAGTGAAAGAAAGAGCATAAGGGATCCCAGCACCACCTGAGCAAATACTGATTCGTTTTAAGCACAAACTTCACTTAGCGTTGGGGTCTCAGATCTCTGGTTGATGCATGGTAAAGATAATAATCCAGCAATGCTAATAAATGACCGAACAATAATAATAAACCATAATATTATCACTCTGAAAGTGATCTCAATGATATTGTTGTTGTTATAGCTGATGTGTGGACAATGTCATTCATAATAAATTAGAGCAATAATTACTTATTGTTTCTTTACACAGGACAATACATTGGATCACAGGTTAGTCTCCTTTTTCCTGAATACATTTTCTTTACTCGAAATTTGTTTCTTAAACCTTAATTCTCAGAACAAACTGAGACAAAACAAGCTTGGTAACACTTTGTTACACCTCATGAAGTAGTCTACCATGTAAATGTTGAGGTATCATTTATTTATAGGAAATATTTACTTATAAATAGTCTGTAATAACACAAATTATGTAATCTGCTTGATCTGTCCAATATTCTACAATGCAGGCATTGAGTTTACTCTGACTAATTCTAATACCCAGAGAGAGACCAAACCACTGGCAGACTAACTGCCAACCCATCATAAGAAAAGCATCAGAAAAAAATACCATACAAATGACAATTCTCTACATATACAGGACATACAGAGGAATTGAAATTACGTTTCTAGCAATCCCACACGTGATGGCAAGATGAGGCTTTGTTGAAGCTTTAAAGCTTTTCACCAAAATGTGTTGCAAAAAGGTTCATGTCATGTCACTTAAGTTTCAAATGCTCACTAAGGCCATCTAGTGGTGAATAAATATAACAAGAAAAAATTGCACCATGCTTATTTAAGGAAGTTTCAGGCACTTTCCCAATTGTGTTACATTTCTATAAATACAGGAAATAATATAGAATTAGGCTACGTATATAATTAATAATAATATATAATATGGGGATTGAATTTGACATTTCACCTATGGATATATTGTACATGTATAAGTAAATTTAACATATGACGACATAAGCTACCAATAATATTTTTACATGTTAAGTAACACTGTCTAACCTTTTTAAGCTATAGCATAATCCACCTTATTGGGAGAAATTTGCCAGCAGGAGCAATTTGGGGTTCAGTGTCTTGCTCAAGGACACTTTGATGGGGTCAGTCGCTAACAAGCATTTATCAGACAAATTGGCACAAAACTCCTAATACAATGTGCATATCACTGGCATGTTGTGGCCATACCATTCACAAATTTCACACAATATACAGTCAGTCAACACATTTATACAATGCCGACATTTTTTGAATTGACAGCAAAAACGCTACTTAAGGTAGAAAGCCTCTAGGTGAAAAACAATACAAAACAGATGATTTTCAGGAGTGTCTTTAACGCTTTATGAAGAGGTAGCCCAATATAATGTTGACAGGATATATCTGACGTATATTCAAGGATATCTATCTAGTAGTGATCTTGTGTACCTTTCAGAGTTTACAAGTTGTATATAGGTAATGTGAACTTTGTGTTCAGGTAAGACACTGTAGATCTTTTGTGTTAGTCTTTCCGGTGAGAGCCAGTGTGTGTTTGTTTGGCTTAAGCCAAGGTAGAGTCATAACAGTGGAGTGTTAACAGTAGCTAACATATCTATAGGGGACATATTATATGATATTACTCTGCACTAACCATTCAACTCTCATTTTCCAATAGGAGCAAAATGAGGATTTCTCAGGCCCATCTGTGAAGATAAGGATAACGGGATCCAAAGGACATGGAACCAATATACATGAAGACAACGTTTTTACCAAGTGTTATCTCCTACCTCTAAACATTCCTTAGGCCTACAGAAGTTTTAAGGCTTCATTCATATAGCAACTGCCCATACACAGAATTTTGCCAAAACCCATACCTAACACGTATCTAAAGATTGAGTAAAATATTGCTTTATGTTTTGCAAAAGTAACCAATCCAGTGCTGCACAAATATGAAAACATTATTATTAGGTAAAAGACCATTAACGAAAGGAGGAAGAATTAATTTAGGGTCTATGGTGGCCGAGGTGTCACGATAGGGGAATAATAGACGTGCCTGGGGCAAATAGCCTAACGTTGCCTGCACCATGTCTATTAATATTAAAGTCAGTCTTGTCAATTTCTTCATATACTAGACATACAAAGGAATCAAAATGACATTTCTCACTGTCCTACGCAAGACAAGGAAAGAAAGGACAGTAAAGTGCACAGGCACAACAGAACACATGTTTGCTAAGTTAACAAAAGATAAATACCCAAATAACATGTATCAGTAGGGTGTTTCAGCTGTACTTTGAAAAGTATTGTTCTGAATTTATTTTTTCATTTGGGCATATCCGTTTTCTGCTTTAAAGCCTTCTCTGTCCCTTTTTAAAAATAATATGTAATTGCATAGCCTACTGTATCTTGATGAAATCTCTATTTTTATTCTTTTAATTTTATATAAAATTAACTTAGCGCAAAGTGGTTTGGGAGTCAGATTTACTACGTATGTACATAATAAGTTTTGTCATAAATGAAAGAACACAGGAGCTTTGGTTTTTTTTTTTTTGTAATCCAAGATGGCTTGTCTGTGTTCTTTCATTTATTAATTTATTTATTTTCTACATGTGTATCACTTAAACGCTTCTCTCACTTGTAAATTGTATTTTTCCCTTTTGTTTCAGGACATATCAAGTCTTGGCTGTCATAGTGACACTGCTTTGTACATTCTCTGCAGGTACAGACTTTATAATTGAATAATTTAATATTTCTGTACAATTTATACATCATATGGCAATTCTGTTGCTAAATGTATTTCAGGGGAAACTAAAATGGAAGCTGTTTGTATTGGACATAACCACACAATTTCCTGTGAGTCTGACTCACTTAAAATGGGAGAAACTGTTTTCTGGAAAAAAGATGGCAAAATTCTTAAAGGGACTTCCAGAATTCAGAGCAGTAACACATCTGTAACAATCAACAGCATTAATTCAAAAGATGAAGCAACTTACATATGCTGTTTTGGTGAAACTGAAGTCGGTATCCAACTTATTTTGAAGAGAGGTAAGTGTGGGTGGGAGGCGGGTAGGGTGTGGTAGACCTGTTACACTAGGAATTCAGTGCTCATACTTACAGGAAGTTTTTTTTTTTTGTGGTTAACAGAATGCAACCCAGCCCTGCCAGATCAAATACCAACTAAACTCCCAATGCCAACATCACCTCCTTCATCAGCTCAGGATTGTAGGAATAGAGTGTTTGTATTATTTCTGATTGTATTTGTAGGTACATGTATATTTGGTTTGATACATGTGTGTAAAAGAAGTACAAAACCTGTGAGAGCTGATGATACAGAAGCTGCGTTTCCACTACAAGAGTTCCGGGACAAATCTGGGAGGGGAAAGAGTGATAGGGTAAATGGCCTCTCTTGAAAATAAGAATCAGGGGATTGGCCTCTACGAGGCATAACTGAGTCCCAGGCAGAGGTAATTTACAAAGACAACAGGTTTATTAACAGAAACAGACAAAATAAAGGAATAAACTTACAAAGCTGGCGAGAATCAAACGCTGAGCAAACATGAGTGGACAAGAGACATACGACACATGAGACAATGAATCAACAAGGACTGAACAAACACAGGGGTTTAAATACAAGAGATGATTAAGGAACAAGACACAGGTGTGACAAGGCGAGGCTAGCTAATGATACAATAATCACAAGACAAGACAGAGTGCAGGTGAGGGGTGGAACTTGAGAACTGATACAGTAGATAACACAGGCACATGGCAGGGACAAAAGATCACATGACACACCAGGAAGTGAACAGCTCCTTCTGACAAAAAGCCAAAATAGCACCTCCACAATTATGGTCACTTAGCCTATAACATGAAACTCTAGTTGCTCATGTGGTCAGTGAATGACCACAGCAAATGCTGACATTACATTATCACAGACTGGAGTTCACAGAAATGGATGATACTACACAGTTATATGTAATATTGTAAA
>JAGFZM010005761.1:0-14211 GCA_017657215.1 Limnothrissa miodon
TGTGTGTGTGTGTGGTATCTCTGCTGAATGTTACAGATGGCTGTTGTGTTTTTCCTGTAGTATAACCCCCTCACTCTGAGTCTTTTCTGATTTCAGGTGTCCTGCACTACTGTAGGTGTCTCTCGCTGCGCTTCTCTCCGTCCGTTCCACACAGCACCTAATCTGTATTTAATGCCCAACCTCCGCTCTCTTTCTCTCTCTTTCGTTCGCTCTCTGTTACTCTGTCACTCATCAATTGATTGATTTGGTCTGGACTCAGCCAGTGTTAAGAGCGCTCACACTTGTTCTCTCTTCCCTGTCCCTCTTCCTCCTCCTCCTTCTCCTTCTCCTCTTCCTCTTCTCAGTACAAGAAGGAGATCTACAGCATGGACGAGCCAATCAGAGTAAGCCCTGGGCTGAAGCAGCCGCCTCTGTCGGGCTATCACGCGCCGGCGTATGGCGAGGACGCGCCCTACCGCGAATATGACCAGCTGCCCTACCGCTACGAGGCGGGAGGCTACCTGGAGCCCAAGACGCGGGGCTACTACGACCCCCGGGTCAACCCGTACGCCGAGCAGCAGCAGACCCCGTGGCCGGCATACGACCAGCCCCCTCCACCGCAACGTCTGGCCTACGACGAAGCTCCCGACCGCGCCTACAGCCCCCCGCAGCCCCGCTATGAGGAGCACCCGCCACCGGCGTCGGCTGCAGCGCCCATGCTGGGCTACGACGGCCGGCCGCGGTACGGCAAGCCCACCGCTCCGCTGCGCTACGACGAGCCCCTGCCACCCATCCAGCCGGTGGGTTACGACCCGCACGGCTACTCCTCGTCACCTGTGTCACACTCCCCCGACCCCCCTCTCCTCCAGCGGCCCCCTTACAGCCAGACGCCCCCTGCTGGCGCCCGCGGCAACAGCAACAACTACGCCAACGTGGTGGACACAGCGCCCCCTGTGCCCCCGCCCAAGCCCGAGGGGCTTGCCGCACCCTCGCCAGATGAGCAGCCGCCCATGGTGGTGCCCAAGGCGCTCTCGCCCCCTCCCCCAGCCTCGAGCAGCCCCTCACCGGGCATCATGGCCAGGCACGAGCCGGAGGTCGACCCAGCCATGCGGCCGCAGTCGGTACTCACGCGGGTGAAGATGTTCGAGAACAAGCGCTCCGTCTCCGTGGACCGGGCACGAGACACTGACATGGCCATGAGGGTATGAGCGCTTAAACACACACACATCCATACTGTGTGTTTCCCTGCACATTTACACTGTGTCTTTCCTACGCATACACAGAGCACACATAAATAGCTTTACACACATAAACACACAATACTTCTTCTCACTATCCTGTACTTTGTACATGTTGTATGTTATCTCAGTAACATCTCGTTTGCAAATAAAATCAAAACAAAGCACACAATCAGACAATACAAAACACACAATCAAACAATTGTCTGGTGACTGTGTTAAATGAACCAGTCTGGAGTCTTGAGGCCGTGCAGTCAGTGGCTAGTGGGCAGGTGAAGAGTTGCTTGATGAGGATCCTCACTGGTCTTTAGTGTCTTCACACACTCTCTATCGTTCTCTTTATCCCTCCCTTGATCATGCTCTCTCTCCATCTCTCATTCTCTTGCTCTCTTACCGTCCTTCTCCTTCCTGCTCCCTCCATCTCTCTTTCCATTCTCCCATCTCTCTCTCTCTCTCTCTCTCTCTCTCTCTCTCTCTCTCTCCAGCCAATGGATATGGTGCCCAAGCCTGGCATGGGTCCTGGATCTGTACCCAAAGCCAACTCTCTGAGTAACCTGGACCAGGAGAAGACCTTCAGGTAATGAATGAGCCTTTGAGGCCCAGCCAGCAGGACTTAGCCACAAACACACACACACACACACACACACACACACACACACACACACACACACACACACACACACATGTTCTCACTTACATGTACAAACACACACACAAACACACATGTTCTCAAAGACATATACAAACACACACACACACATTTGTCTCTCTCTCTCTCTCTCTCTCTCTCTCTCTCTCTCTCTCTCTCTCTCTCTCTCACACACACACACACACACATACACAGAGATGCTTACTTGGCAGCCCACAGAGAGTGTGTATGAGTGAAAGGCACTGAGGGAGTGCTGATGGGGAGGTGATAATCAGGGCTCATTAATCAGTTGGCCTCTGGGACAACTTTAAATTAGAACCTGGACTCTACTGCCATCTAGTGGAGCCAGGCTTCATTGCAAGGTAGTCTCACAGTCATTTAGATGCAGCAGGAGTTAATCGCTCATTTGGAAGTCCACATGTGTCCATAATTGATTCTCTACTGGGATTGAGAGATTTATAGTAAAATTTAATTAGAGTTATTTGTCATTCGTTCATTTAATTCTTCTTCTTCACCAGATCTGTTATTTGTACAGTGGCAGTGAAGTTTATGTAAAAATAGCCTTGTACCATTTTTTATTTACCTGGACTCCAGACTATTATAGTCACTAAATCCTTTATACATTTCTTAACCTTTTCCTTTCTGTCATTACTTCTTTTTTTTCATCTCTCTCTCTCTCTCTCTCTCTCTCTCTCTCTCTCTCTCTCCTTCACTACCTCAGAATGCCTGAGCCCCAGCAGCCTCAGTCGCGGGTGGCCGATGACATTGTGCGCTCCAACCACTATGACCCAGACGAGGACGAGGAGTACTACAGAAAGCAGTTGTCCTACTTCGACCGCCGCAGCTTCGACAAGCCCAGCCCCACTCCCACCCCTCTCAACAAACCCGACAAGATCAGCCCGACGCCCGGCAACTCTACCGGACCACCGCCAACACTGCCTAAGCCCACATCCTTAGACGGTAATATCACATACACACACACACACACACACACACACACACACACACACACATGCACACACATACACATATACACTTGTTGCCATTGCATGAGCATAACACTCACATATACAATATATAGATAGTAGCTTACACACATACGGGCACACACACCATGCACACACATTTCACACTATGTCACACTATTCTACATTCACACCACACTCACACACACACACACACACACACACACACATACACGCACATGCACACACACTGCCTTTCCTTTTTCTTCTGTCGTTCCACACAGTCATATTCTGTCTCTTTCTGTCCCTATACACACACACACACACACACACACTAGCAGTGAGTCCACCGCCTGATCCTCTGGCTTCGCCCAAATCCAAACCCTCGGGTCGGGAGGACATGGTCCAGACCAACTACCTGCCCCAGAAGAGCTTCCCTGAGAAGGCCCCGGTCAACGGCACAGAGCAGCCCAAAACGCCCACCGGCTACAACCGCTACGTGCCCAAGCCCTACACCACCTCGGCGCGCCCCTTCGAGCGCAAGTTTGACAGCCCCAAGTTCAACCACAACCTGCTTCCCAACAACGGCAGCCAGGGCAAGCCGGAGGTGGGTGTCGGAGGAGGGAAGAGCCCCATCAACAACGTGCCCAAACCCCACGGCTCGCCCCAACCCCCCGACCACGACAGCGGCGTTGACACGTTCACCCGCACCATGGACCACCGCAAGTACCCGCACAACAACATCAACGCCGTGCCCAAAGCCATCCCTGTCAGGTGTGCCATGCCTATTACTTACTGCTAATCTAAAAGATCGTGTGTGTGTTTGTACATGTGTGTGTGTGTGTGTGTGACCGTGACAATAAAACCTTCTAGCCTAATTAAGAGAAGTGGAAATGTTCTAGAACCCTTCCCTAGTGTTCTGATCCCAGTCAGTAGTGGAAACCCAACTCGGCACGTTATGTAAACAGCAGTGAAAGAAACAGCTCAGCCCTTTTATCAGTTTGGCCTTGGAAAGAGGATGAACTTTAGTGCTTGCCTGCTTCTAAGCTGTGTGTCAGAGCCTCAGAGCCTGTCCTGGATGGGACATGTCATTTGTAACTGCTTTGCTGTGCAATGGTATTAACAGAGCATCAGCAAAAAAATATGGTGTGCAAACTGTATTGTATTTTTAGATAGCAATTTGTGCTTTTTACTTATTTTCTGTGTTGTTTGTTGTGTTTGTCCCACTGTTGTCTTCCTCTGTCCTCTCTCTGGGAACACACGCTCTATCACCCCCTCCTCTCCCTTGTCTTTCTCCTTCCCTTCCCTTCATCCCTCTCTCTCTCTCTCGTAGCCCGAGCGCTCTTGATGACGACGAAGACGACGACGAGCACACGGTAGTTGCCACGGCGCGGGGCATCTTCAACGCCAACGGCGGCGTGCTGAGCTCCATCGAGACGGGCGTGAGCATCATCATCCCGCAGGGGGCCATTCCCGACGGCGTGGAGCAGGAGATCTACTTCAAGGTGTGCCGAGACAACAGCATCCTGCCCCCACTCGACAAGGAGAAAGGTGAGATACTGATGATGCGTGTGTGTATGTTTGTGTGTAAGTGATGTTCGAAGCCTGTGATTGGCTGTGTGTGTGTTTTTGTGTGAGGGTTTGAATGAGTGCGTGTGTGTAACTGTGATGTGAAGTGTGTGTATGTACGGTACCTAAGTGTATGTGGTTTGGTGTATATGTGCATGCGTGTGTTGAGAAGGTTGTGGCCTATGATTCTGTATCTGTGTGCGTGCGTGTGTCTTCAAACATTGCTAAGCCTGGTGATTAGTGGTCCCTGCAGCCTAAAGTGTGTGTTATTTGTTTAATTTATTTAATGTGTGTGTTCTGCAGGTGAAACCCTGCTGAGTCCCCTGGTGATGTGCGGTCCTCACGGCTTGAAGTTCCTGAAGCCCGTGGAGCTGCGCCTGCCTCACTGTGCGTCTATGACCCCTGATGGTTGGTCTTTTGCTCTAAAATCCTCCGACTCCTCGTCGGGTACGCCGGCCCTCCCTCTCTCTCTGTCTGTCTGTCTGTCTGTGGGTCTGGCTGGCTGGGCTGTGAGTGACGGAGGAAAGGGGCTCACAGCAGGGGGTGGGGTCACCACACATCTTCGTTTCATTTCAGCTACTGTACAGCGCTCCTTCTGTTTCACCTGGACCACCGGCTCCCATCACTCGCTCACCTGTTTCACCTGAGCTTACTTCCACTCACACCTGTTTGACAGCTACATGCAGCCGCCCCCCCCCTCCCAAACACACAGCAGCAGTCACGTCTGGTTTCCCTTTATGTTGACAGACCAAAACCAAGTCTTAAGTTGGTAACATGATGCAGCACTGCACACCCTCGCTGGCGATAGAAGAAGAAATAAAAAAAAAATAGTGAAATGTTCCCTAGGGTTATTTTCAGACGACCAGGGGTTCATACGCTGTGTTGGCAGTCGGATGCATTTTGAAAATGTTTTTTTTTGTCTACAATTTTGAGCAAGTTACTAAAATGATCATCTAAAAATACCCCTACCTAGGAAGCATTTCACTCTGAAATGGTCCTTTAAGTACACATAAATAGTACAAATAATGACGGACTGCCAAACATGACTGACGATCATGTGTGAAATATTTGATAACAGTTGTGACAACATAGCACTGTTCATTGCACAATCAGTTAATGCTGAGACACACACTGGCACCTCCCACAATCCTACAGTAGCTGTCTTTCAGGTGTGACTGAACCACTGTGTGAGACTGTGTGTGTGTGTGTGTGTGTGTGTGCATGTGTGTGTGTGTGAGAGAGAGATTGTGTGTGTGTGTGTGTGTGTGAGAGAGAGAGAGAGAGATTGTGTGTATGTGTGTGTGTGTGTGTGTGTGTGTGTATTCAAGACTCATGGCCGTCACTTTAATCAGGCACCTCTCTTTTCTATTCCCTTTCCTCTCCACTTCATGTCCCTTCTTCATTCAACTCACGGCTGTCAGTTGACTCACTTGTGTGTGTGTGTGTGAGTGTGTGTGTGTGTGTGCAAGAGAGATAGAGAAAGAGAGAGAGAATGTGTATTTGTGAGTGAGAGTGACACACACACACACACACACACACTTGCTCAGCATGACAGGCGACACTCTACGCTTTGTGTCATCCATAATCCCCATGGCTTAGTGTCAGTGTTGACCACCACTAACTTTCCTCTGCCCGCTGTCTGTCCACACCTCTGTGTGTGTGGTGTGTGTGTGTGTGTGTGTGTATGTGTGTGTATGGCTTGCTGGCTTTGCTCTGTTTCCTCTCAAAACCACCATAACCCCCCACCCCTCCACCCCACCCCTCAGCCCTGCACCACTCGACTCCCTTCCAACCAACCCCCAACCCCAGCCTAATAAGGCCCTCGGATGGACAGACACAAGGACGGAGAGAACGAGGGGGATAGAGAGAGTCTTGCTCTATCTCTCTCCAGCTTGCTCTACCTTTTTTTCCTTCCTCTCTGTCCTCCCCTACCTCTCCTCCTTCTTCCAGTGATCTTCTTTTTCTGTCTTTCTTTCTTTGTGTCACGTCTTTTGTTAGTCTCTCTCAGGTCACGTCCTATACTGTCTTGTCCTATTGTCCCGTCCTTTTTCTCTCTTTTTCTATAGGTGCAAATGATTTGGTTGTAACACTGCTAAGTTAATAAAATAGAGTATTAAACCTATTAGTTAGCTTTCTCTCTCTCTTTCTCTCTCTCTCTCTCTCTGTCTCTCTCTCTCTGTCTGTCTCTACAGCTAATGTGTGTCTAATGGTGCTGATGTGGTTGTCCTAAAACCGCAGTGCTTTTGTTTGTTGTGCCAGTTGAGACTGAGGATGGGACTTTTGGTCACGGTCTAAAGCCCTCCACCTCAACCAATAGCCAATTCCTAATTGGTTGGTCCAGTGCTCATCAATGTCACTGCAGCAGGGCACATGAACATCAAAGGCATTTCAACCAATCAAAGCAGTCAGATTTTAATTTCATATAGCACATATGTTATTTAGCAAAGCAAAACATTTTGGGCCCCGGTCCCATATTGAGTAGCCAGGCTAGTGCCAACTAGTGCTTTCAGTCAACTTCAGTGACCTCCAGGAACTAGTCAGTGAGCAAGCAGTAAGATTAAATTCATTTTGACAATGATAAAAGATGGCAAATCTGCGAACAGAGGGAGGGGCTGAAAACAGTAACATTGAATTCTGACTAGGTATTCTGTTAACGCACATCCCAACCAAACAGTAACGATTGGTTGAAAGTGCCCAACAGTAGTTGCCATCCTCTCTAAATTACCCAGTGTCACTGCCACATGTATTTTGGTTAAGATGCTTTTGAATCATTTATTTGTGAATGAGAAAGAAGAAAGTTTGAGAATTCCTGTGAATTGAATCGCAGTATGTGGAAAAGGGGTATGATGGTGATGGGGTATGAATGATTTGGTTTTCTTTTCCTGCTAGTTTAGTTCCATTACTGTTTATCCTCTGATAAGGTTGCTGAATTTGAGATGAAAGGCTTTGATTGCAAGTTTGATTTGCATGTAAGAGTAGTCCACCAGCAGGTGGCGCCATACACTACTGTCTACTACAGTTGCATGCCTCATCGGAGAGACTAGTAACAGCGGCTTATATGGTACAGTTTTCAATAGGTTGCAAAAGTTAGTCAAGATGTCAGCCGTTGCATTAATATAAGCTTAATTCGGCGATCTTATGGTCAAGATCTTTATGCACGCACACACATTCACCTGTCTGAACGTCATTTTATATTTATAGGTTCTGCTCCTCACATGTTTTATTATGTCGTTGTACCCCCCGTCTCTCTCCCCCTCTCTCTCCCTCTATCTGTCTCTCAGGCGACCCTAAGAACTGGCAGAATAAGGCCCTTCAGGGAGACCCCAACTACCTGGTGGGGGCCAACTGTGTGTCTGTGCTGATTGACCATTTCTAACGGTGGAAGATGGACGACCTGTTAATGAATGTGTTCTCAGCAGAGCGGCGCAGATAATATGATGAGAGTCACCCTCCAGGAACACACACACACACACACAGTCACTCACACACACACACACACACACACACACACACACACACACACAAGATGGTCACTGCCCTGGGTTGCAGGAGAGTGACGGGGAGGTGTGTTGCCCCCCCTCCACCCTACTCTCCTCACTCCACCGAAGGATCTCTCCACGTTCCAGACGTCGTTTACTGTAACCATGGGAACGGGAGCGACCCTGACTGTTCTCTGAAGTGCTGTTCTTTTTGTTCTTTTTTTATTATTATTTTTTCTAAGTGCTCAAAGGCTCCTAACGTAACTAGAACATGAGAGAAATACACACACACACGCACACACACAGGCACACACACAAACACCAAAACAATACAAAGAAAGATAAAAAAAAGACTTTTGTAAGAGAGGAAAAAAAAATGTGCTTTGATGGAATGCATGCTTAGTGTGCCACCGCATATGAAACTGTGTTTGGCCAACTTTTAACTAATTGTTATGTTCCATTCAACATGGTGTGCAAGGCTACATGACGTTCTTCAGTTTATACTAGGTAGATAGTCACCTAAGACATTACAGAGCATATTTATACGATATATGCACCGCATATATGATATGAATATAATAGTGATTTTATAGTAGGCTAGCACACTAGCTTTTTTTTTTTCATATTTCACTTTACCATGAAATGACACTAATCAAGGAGGACTGTTTGCACACTTACTCACACACACACAAAATCTGTGGACTTGTGAAGGATTGGGAATTCAGTGCCAGAAAATAATGCTGGAAAGGGATAGGGTTTCTGGAAGCTTATAGAGAGCGCGAGAGAGGGAGAGAAAGAAAAAGAAAAAAAGCGGAACGTGACGACTGACTGAAGACGAGACCGAGTCCCACACTGTACCAGACACCTCCGCCAAGATGGACGCCGACGCTTAGACTGGCGCTTCAACATACCAGATCAGCGCTCCAGACTCATCATCCATCTGTTCACCTCCCACACTTTCTCTCTGTCTCTCTCTCTCTCTGTCTCTCTCTGTCCCTCTCTCTCTCTCCTCAATGCAAACCTGTCCTCCTTGCCTCTTTAGCTTCACTGTGTTTTTATTTTTGTTCTTATTTTTATTTTATTTATGTGTTTGTATATCTTTATTTTCTTGCAGCGCTCTACCGTTAGTGGACGAGCTCACTCATCTACTGTAGCTCCCCCGCCCGCTCTTCCTGCTGCTCCAGGGGCTGGCTGACTGGATCCCTAGATCTGGATCTGGTCTAGTCCTAGACCTGGTTTAGCCCCAAACCTGGATCTGGTCTAGACCTAGACCTTAAAATAATAAATAAATAAATACATAAATAAATAAAATAAAATAAAATAAAACTGGCCCTAAATCTCCCTAACCTTGACCAACTGATTCACACTTTGGACCCAGTTTTCATGTAGACTCCTGGATCCAGATTTTGTTTACCTGTGCCCAGATCTGGCTTCTCCATTGGTTCTGATGCAAGGCTTGGATCCATTCCAGACCTCAAGTTAGGTCTGAGCTAGGCTAAGACTACTGAGACCTGGTCTGGGGGAAGTTCTGTACGTCTATGCAGAACCAGAACCGTGTCAGCTGGCCCCTGGGCCGTGTCCTGATCTATGCATGTGGTACTGCTCAGGCCCACTAGACAGAGACCACCAACCCACAAGCAGCCGGATCTGGGCTTTCACCTCCAGCACGCTGTGATGCCTTATCTCAATATTATTACTACTACTATTAGTACTACTACTACAACTCACTTTTTTTCAATACGATTTACAGTATTTTTTTTGTTTTTTGTTTGTTTTGGTTTTCTAAGTTATGGTGATGATAGTGATAAGGACTATGAAGATGCTGACGATGAAGACGAAGATGATGATTATATTGATGTTGCATGGTAATGATGAAGGTTAAATGTAAATGAAGTCACTGAAGTTGGAATGTTCAACAGACGATTCTTGTTAAAGAATGCAAGAGGCTGCGATGTGGTCTGTGCATCTAGCTTCAGATAGTTTATATTCTTTCTTTTCTTTTCAAAGAAATCAAATATAGGGAAGAATACAGGAGTATAGACACAGAGAGAAAAGGGTTGATAAATTGGCTGTACATACCGCTAGCATATGGCCTTGGTTCTTGGTTTGTAAATGAACTTTTTGTAATGTCTTTATTATTTTGTATAAAACTTAGAGGAAGAAAAAAAGCATTTCTTTAAAAAAATGATTATGCTTATCTTTGTATTCTGGTTGGTTATACCCTCAGCCTTGGAACTTATAACAGTAAAGTAATACAGCTACCTTTTCTACCAACAGACAAACACACACACAAACATAAGCACAGACACTCACAAACAAACACACACACACACACACACACACACACACACACAGAGAGAGAGAGACACACATACACACACACAGGCAGGCCAGCACTCACGCTGAGAAACAAACTACTGGTCACTACAACAAGCAACAATAAAAAATGGACAGTGCTCAGAATAAAAAATGACTCAGAATAAAAAAAATGTGTTCTTTCTGAAAGAGTGTGCTATTTATCACTTCTATCTCCTGTCTCTCCTCATATGTGATACTGGATGCTGTAACGTGTGCCCTGAAAAGTATTTTTGTACTAATAGACAATTTATTAGGGCACACCAGTATTATTTTCTTTAGCCAAAATAACACAGCTTCAAATGAATATTAGCTCTTCACGTGTGGCTAACTTTTTTCCTTTTTTCCACACAACTTAAGTAAAAAAAAAAAAACTGAATTAATAAAACATTTTTAAAGTATGCTTGGATGAGTGTTTCTTGTGATGCTTCTTTATTAGTGTCTACTATTTCTCTAAGCAGGACAAACAATTGTCATTAGGTATTTAAGACTCTTTGCTCTAGACATAATTACAATAAACATTCTGAACCTAAAGTTCGAAATCAATGCGGTATCAGTGGCACACAATCATTACAATGAAACTACTGCACATCATGCCTGGTTCTTGCGAAATGACTGGTGAAAATGCTAAACGCTTTCCAGAAGTTGAAAACGAGAATGTACAAGGCAGCATGTTTCTTTAAAATGCATTTAAATTGTGTATTGGGTTCTAGCTAAAATGAAGCGACTCGGTCACCCACTAGATGGCGCCCAAACATCTTGTATTTGTTTGCTCATTAAATTGTTATTAGACTAATGAAAAATTGGTCCCGACTTTGCTCTCTTTGAAAGTAGGCTGCAGGCTATTTTTGTATTAAAGACTAGATTTAAAAACAAGTTTAATCAACTACCTTGAGTAGGCTACTTTGTTTTGTCCAAGTCAGCCTTCGCTCCAAAGCTACAGCCTCATGCCCTTGATATATGGTTTCGATTGTTGCTGAATGAAATGAACCGACTAATTACATAATACAATCCATTCTGCTGAGATGCTCCAGTCGTAGGGTCATTTATTTTCCCCTTGAAATTAACGGCTAGAGGGGACTCGTCGCTTGCGTGTTGACTGGACTAAGTGATGTATAAGCTACAGATATGCTTCCACTCCATATGCGCTAATTTAACTGGTCAAGTTGCAGATCGACTGGCTGTAATGCGTTAGGTAGACTTCAATGTAATCGGTTGAAACACAGTTTGGCTATGGATGAGCTACAACTTAATGTATTATGTCAGAGGAAACCAGAATACTTGGCAACCCCTCTAATTAACGATTGCGCCGATACTAGTGCCAAAATACTGTGAGCAATTAAGGCTGCTCAATGGAGATTCACCTGGAAACAGCGATTCATTAAACGGGTCAAGCCAGCACAAGTCGACACGCCACTGACGCTCAGCTGACTTGACAGCGCCATGCGCAGGGTGCCTCCGCGCATTGGAGTGCTCGAGTCTGGCAGCCAGCGTCGCGTGCAGCGATAGTAACAAACGAGTTCTGCTGCTCGCAGCGCTATACGCATCCCTTCTTTTTTCTCCGCCCTACCCAGGCTGGATGTGTTCGATTGGCAGCAGGAGGTTTGCGGTACATCAGCCGCCAGTTAGGGAATTGCGCCTTTTTTCAGCGCGGTTTACGGACCGTCACCATACCTGTGTGTCACGCATTTTTTCTTTTTTCACTCAATATCTCGGAAGATAACGGAATCGTTTGCAAGGTTAGACTTGGCGTTAACACTTAGCTAATTCCACACGTTCCTCGCCGTGTGATACTCAAGGATGTCTATTACAACGGTCTACACTTCATCCTTTACCTCACAGAGACAAGAAGGGTTTCCAGAGACCCTGTGATAGGGTGAAAGACAACAAGAACATTGTAACAGAAAAAAAGATCCCCATTTCGAGAGCTGAAAGCGGGAAGCCTGGAGCAGATCGCTTCAAGGCTGGATTTGACAGAGTATCTGTCATACTGCATTTTCCTCGAAACGGCCCCCTGCCGTCATTTGCCTCCTCTATTGATTGAATGGGATTGATAAATAGCCACAGCGCTGGCTAATTTTCGCGACAGCAATGTTATAGGGACACATTGGTCGTCTGAATCAGCCATGTGTTGAAGTTCACACTGAAACTCTGCAAGAGTGGACACCTTGGACCCGTTGTATATCGCTGAAAATAATATTACTGGATGTGTCGTGGATGTCTGTGTTTTACCCTGGATGGTTAAGCGAGATTAAATATTTGGATATTATCACCTGGATCGGATCGCGTTTTTAAATAGCTCGACTGACTATTTCCCTCTGTTCCGATTTCAACGCGAACATGCCAGTCAGCGCAATGCCAAGGGGTCGGTCCCTGAGCCCGGCGTCTCTTTCCCGGAGTCTCTCCCGGCTCCGAGAGTTTCGGACCCGGACGCGTATCATGCTCTCCCTCGGTGTCTCTCAGATGGTTCTGGGGAGTCTCATCCTGGCCGTGAGCTTCGCGGCTCTGGCCCTAACTACCTCTCCCAGGGTCCGGCACTCGTGTCCATTCTGGGCAGGATTCTCGGTGAGTAGGCTACGGCCCCTTACACGCCGCTTCCATACTGATGTTGTGGTGTTGGGGTTGGGACTGCACTTACAATGCTCGCTTTGACAGTTTTTCCCCAACAAACGCGGTAATACTCCTGCAGTTGCAGAATTTTATTCAGGGCCTTGCGAGTGTGCCAAAATGCATTGTCAGCAATTACTTGGCACGAAAGCTCGCCCTCTCTCTCTTCAAAAGTAACGCACACACATTCGCGCGCGCGCCTCACTGAAGAGTTCATTTTAATCAGTGGGCTTGGCGCTGGATAGTGGGATGTGACACTTAGACTACTAGATCCATGAAGGAAAATACCGTTGTTCAACCTGTATACGTAGCCATTTACAATTACAAAGGTCTGCGAGTGTTTTGGAAGTGCCACCTAAATAGTTTTAACGGAAACTTCCACTCTTAATTAGCTACTGACAAAGATTCATTTCTTTTGTGTGATATGGATGTTGATTCAGTGATGTCTTTCTCGTGGCAGTACTATACAAAGGTTGGCAATGCACTGTTGCATTAAGGTATTTTATAAGGAAAAGGTATAAGTCAACTGTAAGTTTTTTATTCGTGAAGATGGTGCAGAACCCGTAAAGAGCCGCCATAAGCTGTCATGTTAGCCTGTCATGTGGCATCAGGCTTAAAGATCTGAGTAACGCGGGGGGGGGGGTGGATGCCAGGGCATTGGCAGCAGCTGTGGCATGGCAAGACAGTTGACATCAGGTGGTGAGCCGATGGATGCCCAAGACCTGGCCAGGTGGTTCATCTAGGCCAGTGTGTGTGCGTATGTATGTGCAAGTGTAAGTGTGCATGTCTGAGTGTAATATTGTTTTTTGTACAGTGCGTGTGTGTGTGTATGTGTGTGTGTGTGAGAGAGAGAGAGAGAGAGAGTCTGCTTTTTTGCCCTTTCTTTTGCCCTACACCGGTTTTGAACAGTGACACACACGCAGGCACACACACACACACACACGTGCATGCTCACACACTTCAGGTGGTGTTTCATGTAAGCCTAGGCTTTGGCTTTGTGGAGTTCACTAACAAGGCTTTTTTTTCTCTTCATCCTGGCCTAGGCTGCGTTGTAGCCATGGCCTTTTGTGGGCCAACGTTTTCTGTGCCTTAAAATTTCATGGCGGTCCCTGTAAATATTTATGAAGGCGCACTTCCTTGATTCCTTGCCAGAGACCCCGCCAGAGCAGAGAGGCCGCACCATTAATTATAGACAGTGTGTGTGTGTGTGTGTGTGTGTGTGTGTGTGTGTGTGTGAGAGTTAGAGAAAGAGAGGGAAAGAGACTGAGAGAGCATGGAGTAGAGACTGTATTGATGTGTAAGGAAGGGAGAGAGAGAAAAAAAGTGTGTGCATGTGTGTGTGTTTGTGTGTTTATAGGAGTGTGAGAGAG
>JAGFZM010005763.1:0-14203 GCA_017657215.1 Limnothrissa miodon
TGTGTGTGTGTGTGGTATCTCTGCTGAATGTTACAGATGGCTGTTGTGTTTTTCCTGTAGTATAACCCCCTCACTCTGAGTCTTTTCTGATTTCAGGTGTCCTGCACTACTGTAGGTGTCTCTCGCTGCGCTTCTCTCCGTCCGTTCCACACAGCACCTAATCTGTATTTAATGCCCAACCTCCGCTCTCTTTCTCTCTCTTTCGTTCGCTCTCTGTTACTCTGTCACTCATCAATTGATTGATTTGGTCTGGACTCAGCCAGTGTTAAGAGCGCTCACACTTGTTCTCTCTTCCCTGTCCCTCTTCCTCCTCCTCCTTCTCCTTCTCCTCTTCCTCTTCTCAGTACAAGAAGGAGATCTACAGCATGGACGAGCCAATCAGAGTAAGCCCTGGCCTGAAGCAGCCGCCTCTGTCGGGCTATCACGCGCCGGCGTATGGCGAGGACGCGCCCTACCGCGAATATGACCAGCTGCCCTACCGCTACGAGGCGGGAGGCTACCTGGAGCCCAAGACGCGGGGCTACTACGACCCCCGGGTCAACCCGTACGCCGAGCAGCAGCAGACCCCGTGGCCGGCCTACGACCAGCCCCCTCCACCGCAACGTCTGGCCTACGACGAAGCTCCCGACCGCGCCTACAGCCCCCCGCAGCCCCGCTATGAGGAGCACCCGCCACCGGCGTCGGCTGCAGCACCCATGCTGGGCTACGACGGCCGGCCGCGGTACGGCAAGCCCACCGCTCCGCTGCGCTACGACGAGCCCCTGCCACCCATCCAGCCGGTGGGTTACGACCCGCACGGCTACTCCTCGTCACCTGTGTCACACTCCCCCGACCCCCCTCTCCTCCAGCGGCCCCCTTACAGCCAGACGCCCCCTGCTGGCGCCCGCGGCAACAGCAACAACTACGCCAACGTGGTGGACACAGCACCCCCTGTGCCCCCGCCCAAGCCCGAGGGGCTTGCCGCACCCTCGCCAGATGATCAGCCGCCCATGGTGGCGCCCAAGGCGCTCTCGCCCCCTCCCCCAGCCTCGAGCAGCCCCTCACCGGGCATCATGGCCAGGCACGAGCCGGAGGTCGACCCAGCCATGCGGCCGCAGTCGGTACTCACGCGGGTGAAGATGTTCGAGAACAAGCGCTCCGTCTCCGTGGACCGGGCACGAGACGCTGACATGGCCATGAGGGTATGAGCGCTTAAACACACACACATCCATACTGTGTGTTTCCCTGCACATTTACACTGTGTCTTTCCTACGCATACACAGAGCACACATAAATAGCTTTACACACATAAACACACAATACTTCTTCTTACTATCCTGTACTTTGTACATGTTGTATGTTATCTCAGTAACATCTCGTTTGCAAATAAAATCAAAACAAAGCACACAATCAGACAATACAAAACACACAATCAAACAATTGTCTGGTGACTGTGTTAAATGAACCAGTCTGGAGTCTTGAGGCCGTGCAGTCAGTGGCTAGTGGGCAGGTGAAGAGTTGCTTGATGAGGATCCTCACTGGTCTTTAGTGTCTTCACACACTCTCTATCGTTCTCTTTATCCCTCCCTTGATCATGCTCTCTCTCCATCTCTCATTCTCTTGCTCTCTTACCGTCCTTCTCCTTCCTGCTCCCTCCATCTCTCTTTCCATTCTCCCATCTCTCTCTCTCTCTCTCTCTCTCTCTCTCTCTCTCTCTCTCCAGCCAATGGATATGGTGCCCAAGCCTGGCATGGGTCCTGGATCTGTACCCAAAGCCAACTCTCTGAGTAACCTGGACCAGGAGAAGACCTTCAGGTAATGAATGAGCCTTTGAGGCCCAGCCAGCAGGACTTAGCCACAAACACACACACACACACACACACACACACACACACACACACACACACACACACACACACACATGTTCTCACTTACATGTACAAACACACACACAAACACACATGTTCTCAAAGACATATACAAACACACACACACACATTTGTCTCTCTCTCTCTCTCTCTCTCTCTCTCTCTCTCTCTCTCTCTCTCTCTCTCTCACACACACACACACACACATACACAGAGATGCTTACTTGGCAGCCCACAGAGAGTGTGTATGAGTGAAAGGCACTGAGGGAGTGCTGATGGGGAGGTGATAATCAGGGCTCATTAATCAGTTGGCCTCTGGGACAACTTTAAATTAGAACCTGGACTCTACTGCCATCTAGTGGAGCCAGGCTTCATTGCAAGGTAGTCTCACAGTCATTTAGATGCAGCAGGAGTTAATCGCTCATTTGGAAGTCCACATGTGTCCATAATTGATTCTCTACTGGGATTGAGAGATTTATAGTAAAATTTAATTAGAGTTATTTGTCATTCGTTCATTTAATTCTTCTTCTTCACCAGATCTGTTATTTGTACAGTGGCAGTGAAGTTTATGTAAAAATAGCCTTGTACCATTTTTTATTTACCTGGACTCCAGACTATTATAGTCACTAAATCCTTTATACATTTCTTAACCTTTTCCTTTCTGTCATTACTTCTTTTTTTTCATCTCTCTCTCTCTCTCTCTCTCTCTCTCTCTCTCTCTCTCTCCTTCACTACCTCAGAATGCCTGAGCCCCAGCAGCCTCAGTCGCGGGTGGCCGATGACATTGTGCGCTCCAACCACTATGACCCAGACGAGGACGAGGAGTACTACAGAAAGCAGTTGTCCTACTTCGACCGCCGCAGCTTCGACAAGCCCAGCCCCACTCCCACCCCTCTCAACAAACCCGACAAGATCAGCCCGACGCCCGGCAACTCTACCGGACCACCGCCAACACTGCCTAAGCCCACATCCTTAGACGGTAATATCACATACACACACACACACACACACATGCACACACATACATATAGATACACATATACACTTGTTGCCATTGCATGAGCATAACACTCACATATACAATATATAGATAGTAGCTTACACACATACGGGCACACACACCATGCACACACATTTCACACTATGTCACACTATTCTACATTCACACCACACTCACACACACACACACACACACACACACACATACACGCACATGCACACACACTGCCTTTCCTTTTTCTTCTGTCGTTCCACACAGTCATATTCTGTCTCTTTCTGTCCCTATACACACACACACACACACACACTAGCAGTGAGTCCACCGCCTGATCCTCTGGCTTCGCCCAAATCCAAACCCTCGGGTCGGGAGGACATGGTCCAGACCAACTACCTGCCCCAGAAGAGCTTCCCTGAGAAGGCCCCGGTCAACGGCACAGAGCAGCCCAAAACGCCCACCGGCTACAACCGCTACGTGCCCAAGCCCTACACCACCTCGGCGCGCCCCTTCGAGCGCAAGTTTGACAGCCCCAAGTTCAACCACAACCTGCTTCCCAACAACGGCAGCCAGGGCAAGCCGGAGGTGGGTGTCGGAGGAGGGAAGAGCCCCATCAACAACGTGCCCAAACCCCACGGCTCGCCCCAACCCCCCGACCACGACAGCGGCGTTGACACGTTCACCCGCACCATGGACCACCGGAAGTACCCGCACAACAACATCAACGCCGTGCCCAAAGCCATCCCTGTCAGGTGTGCCATGCCTATTACTTACTGCTAATCTAAAAGATCGTGTGTGTGTTTGTACATGTGTGTGTGTGTGTGTGTGACCGTGACAATAAAACCTTCTAGCCTAATTAAGAGAAGTGGAAATGTTCTAGAACCCTTCCCTAGTGTTCTGATCCCAGTCAGTAGTGGAAACCCAACTCGGCACGTTATGTAAACAGCAGTGAAAGAAACAGCTCAGCCCTTTTATCAGTTTGGCCTTGGAAAGAGGATGAACTTTAGTGCTTGCCTGCTTCTAAGCTGTGTGTCAGAGCCTCAGAGCCTGTCCTGGATGGGACACGTCATTTGTAACTGCTTTGCTGTGCAATGGTATTAACAGAGCATCAGCAAAAAAATATGGTGTGCAAACTGTATTGTATTTTTAGATAGCAATTTGTGCTTTTTACTTATTTTCTGTGTTGTTTGTTGTGTTTGTCCCACTGTTGTCTTCCTCTGTCCTCTCTCTGGGAACACACGCTCTATCACCCCCCTCCTCTCCCTTGTCTTTCTCCTTCCCCTCCCTTCATCCCTCTCTCTCTCTCGTAGCCCGAGCGCTCTTGATGACGACGAAGATGACGACGAGCACACGGTAGTTGCCACGGCGCGGGGCATCTTCAACGCCAACGGCGGCGTGCTGAGCTCCATCGAGACGGGCGTGAGCATCATCATCCCGCAGGGGGCCATCCCCGACGGCGTGGAGCAGGAGATCTACTTCAAGGTGTGCCGAGACAACAGCATCCTGCCCCCACTCGACAAGGAGAAAGGTGAGATACTGATGATGCGTGTGTGTATGTTTGTGTGTAAGTGATGTTCGAAGCCTGTGATTGGCTGTGTGTGTGTTTTTGTGTGAGGGTTTGAATGAGTGCGTGTGTGTAACTGTGATGTGAAGTGTGTGTATGTACGGTACCTAAGTGTATGTGGTTTGGTGTATATGTGCATGCGTGTGTTGAGAAGGTTGTGGCCTATGATTCTGTATCTGTGTGCGTGCGTGTGTCTTCAAACATTGCTAAGCCTGGTGATTAGTGGTCCCTGCAGCCTAAAGTGTGTGTTATTTGTTTAATTTATTTAATGTGTGTGTTCTGCAGGTGAAACCCTGCTGAGTCCCCTGGTGATGTGCGGTCCTCACGGCTTGAAGTTCCTGAAGCCCGTGGAGCTGCGCCTGCCTCACTGTGCGTCTATGACCCCTGATGGTTGGTCTTTTGCTCTAAAATCCTCCGACTCCTCGTCGGGTACGCCGGCCCTCCCTCTCTCTCTGTCTATCTGTCTGTCTGTGGGTCTGGCTGGCTGGGCTGTGAGTGACGGAGGAAAGGGGCTCACAGCAGGGGGTGGGGTCACCACACATCTTCGTTTCATTTCAGCTACTGTACAGCGCTCCTTCTGTTTCACCTGGACCACCGGCTCCCATCACTCGCTCACCTGTTTCACCTGAGCTTACTTCCACTCACACCTGTTTGACAGCTACATGCAGCCGCCCCCCCCTCCCAAACACACAGCGGCAGTCACGTCTGGTTCCCCTTTATGTTGACAGACCAAAACCAAGTCTTAAGTTGGTAACATGATGCAGCACTGCACACCCTCGCTGGCGATAGAAGAAGAAATAAAAAAAAAATAGTGAAATGTTCCCTAGGGTTATTTTCAGACGACCAGGGGTTCATACGCTGTGTTGGCAGTCGGATGCATTTTGAAAATGTTTTTTTTTGTCTACAATTTTGAGCAAGTTACTAAAATGATCATCTAAAAATACCCCTACCTAGGAAGCATTTCACTCTGAAATGGTCCTTTAAGTACACATAAATAGTACAAATAATGACGGACTGCCAAACATGACTGACGATCATGTGTGAAATATTTGATAACAGTTGTGACAACATAGCACTGTTCATTGCACAATCAGTTAATGCTGAGACACACACTGGCACCTCCCACAATCCTACAGTAGCTGTCTTTCAGGTGTGACTGAACCACTGTGTGAGACTGTGTGTGTGTGTGTGTGTGTGTGTGCATGTGTGTGTGTGTGAGAGAGAGATTGTGTGTGTGTGTGTGTGTGTGAGAGAGAGAGAGAGAGATTGTGTGTATGTGTGTGTGTGTGTGTGTGTGTGTGTATTCAAGACTCATGGCCGTCACTTTAATCAGGCACCTCTCTTTTCTATTCCCTTTCCTCTCCACTTCATGTCCCTTCTTCATTCAACTCACGGCTGTCAGTTGACTCACTTGTGTGTGTGTGTGTGAGTGTGTGTGTGTGTGTGCAAGAGAGATAGAGAAAGAGAGAGAGAATGTGTATTTGTGAGTGAGAGTGACACACACACACACACACACACACACACTTGCTCAGCATGACAGGCGACACTCTACGCTTTGTGTCATCCATAATCCCCATGGCTTAGTGTCAGTGTTGACCACCACTAACTTTCCTCTGCCCGCTGTCTGTCCACACCTCTGTGTGTGTGGTGTGTGTGTGTGTATGGCTTGCTGGCTTTGCTCTGTTTCCTCTCAAAACCACCATAACCCCCCACCCCTCCACCCCACCCCTCAGCCCTGCACCACTCGACTCCCTTCCAACCAACCCCCAACCCCAGCCTAATAAGGCCCTCGGATGGACAGACATAAGGACGGAGAGAACGAGGGGGATAGAGAGAGTCTTGCTCTATCTCTCTCCAGCTTGCTCTACCTTTTTTTCCTTCCTCTCTGTCCTCCCCTACCTCTCCTCCTTCTTCCAGTGATATTTTTCTGTCTTTCTTTCTTTGTGTCACGTCTTTTGTTAGTCTCTCTCAGGTCACGTCCTATACTGTCTTGTCCTGTTGTCCCGTCCTTTTTCTCTCTTTTTCTATAGGTGCAAATGATTTGGTTGTAACACTGCTAAGTTAATAAAATAGAGTATTAAACCTATTAGTTAGCTTTCTCTCTCTCTTTCTCTCTCTCTCTCTCTCTGTCTCTCTCTCTCTGTCTGTCTCTACAGCTAATGTGTGTCTAATGGTGCTGATGTGGTTGTCCTAAAACCGCAGTGCTTTTGTTTGTTGTGCCAGTTGAGACTGAGGATGGGACTTTTGGTCACGGTCTAAAGCCCTCCACCTCAACCAATAGCCAATTCCTAATTGGTTGGTCCAGTGCTCATCAATGTCACTGCAGCAGGGCACATGAACATCAAAGGCATTTCAACCAATCAAAGCAGTCAGATTTTAATTTCATATAGCACATATGTTATTTAGCAAAGCAAAACATTTTGGGCCCCGGTCCCATATTGAGTAGCCAGGCTAGTGCCAACTAGTGCTTTCAGTCAACTTCAGTGACCTCCAGGAACTAGTCAGTGAGCAAGCAGTAAGATTAAATTCATTTTGACAATGATAAAAGATGGCAAATCTGCGAACAGAGGGAGGGGCTGAAAACAGTAACATTGAATTCTGACTAGGTATTCTGTTAACGCACATCCCAACCAAACAGTAACGATTGGTTGAAAGTGCCCAACAGTAGTTGCCATCCTCTCTAAATTACCCAGTGTCACTGCCACATGTATTTTGGTTAAGATGCTTTTGAATCATTTATTTGTGAATGAGAAAGAAGAAAGTTTGAGAATTCCTGTGAATTGAATCGCAGTATGTGGAAAAGGGGTATGATGGTGATGGGGTATGAATGATTTGGTTTTCTTTTCCTGCTAGTTTAGTTCCATTACTGTTTATCCTCTGATAAGGTTGCTGAATTTGAGATGAAAGGCTTTGATTGCAAGTTTGATTTGCATGTAAGAGTAGTCCACCAGCAGGTGGCGCCATACACTACTGTCTACTACAGTTGCATGCCTCATCGGAGAGACTAGTAACAGCGGCTTATATGGTACAGTTTTCAATAGGTTGCAAAAGTTAGTCAAGATGTCAGCCGTTGCATTAATATAAGCTTAATTCGGCGATCTTATGGTCAAGATCTTTATGCACGCACACACATTCACCTGTCTGAACGTCATTTTATATTTATAGGTTCTGCTCCTCACATGTTTTATTATGTCGTTGTACCCCCCGTCTCTCTCCCCCTCTCTCTCCCTCTATCTGTCTCTCAGGCGACCCTAAGAACTGGCAGAATAAGGCCCTTCAGGGAGACCCCAACTACCTGGTGGGGGCCAACTGTGTGTCTGTGCTGATTGACCATTTCTAACGGTGGAAGATGGACGACCTGTTAATGAATGTGTTCTCAGCAGAGCGGCGCAGATAATATGATGAGAGTCACCCTCCAGGAACACACACACACACACACAGTCACTCACACACACACACACACACACACACACACACACACACACACAAGATGGTCACTGCCCTGGGTTGCAGGAGAGTGACGGGGAGGTGTGTTGCCCCCCCTCCACCCTACTCTCCTCACTCCACCGAAGGATCTCTCCACGTTCCAGACGTCGTTTACTGTAACCATGGGAACGGGAGCGACCCTGACTGTTCTCTGAAGTGCTGTTCTTTTTGTTCTTTTTTTATTATTATTTTTTCTAAGTGCTCAAAGGCTCCTAACGTAACTAGAACATGAGAGAAATACACACACACACGCACACACACAGGCACACACACAAACACCAAAACAATACAAAGAAAGATAAAAAAAAGACTTTTGTAAGAGAGGAAAAAAAAATGTGCTTTGATGGAATGCATGCTTAGTGTGCCACCGCATATGAAACTGTGTTTGGCCAACTTTTAACTAATTGTTATGTTCCATTCAACATGGTGTGCAAGGCTACATGACGTTCTTCAGTTTATACTAGGTAGATAGTCACCTAAGACATTACAGAGCATATTTATACGATATATGCACCGCATATATGATATGAATATAATAGTGATTTTATAGTAGGCTAGCACACTAGCTTTTTTTTTTCATATTTCACTTTACCATGAAATGACACTAATCAAGGAGGACTGTTTGCACACTTACTCACACACACACAAAATCTGTGGACTTGTGAAGGATTGGGAATTCAGTGCCAGAAAATAATGCTGGAAAGGGATAGGGTTTCTGGAAGCTTATAGAGAGAGCGAGAGAGGGAGAGAAAGAAAAAGAAAAAAAGCGGAACGTGACGACTGACTGAAGACGAGACCGAGTCCCACACTGTACCAGACAGCTCCGCCAAGATGGACGCCGACGCTTAGACTGGCGCTTCAACATACCAGATCAGCGCTCCAGACTCATCATCCATCTGTTCACCTCCCACACTTTCTCTCTGTCTCTCTCTCTCTCTGTCTCTCTCTGTCCCTCTCTCTCTCTCCTCAATGCAAACCTGTCCTCCTTGCCTCTTTAGCTTCACTGTGTTTTTATTTTTGTTCTTATTTTTATTTTATTTATGTGTTTGTATATCTTTATTTTCTTGCAGCGCTCTACCGTTAGTGGACGAGCTCACTCATCTACTGTAGCTCCCCCGCCCGCTCTTCCTGCTGCTCCAGGGGCTGGCTGACTGGATCCCTAGATCTGGATCTGGTCTAGTCCTAGACCTGGTTTAGCCCCAAACCTGGATCTGGTCTAGACCTAGACCTTAAAATAATAAATAAATAAATACATAAATAAATAAAATAAAATAAAATAAAACTGGCCCTAAATCTCCCTAACCTTGACCAACTGATTCACACTTTGGACCCAGTTTTCATGTAGACTCCTGGATCCAGATTTTGTTTACCTGTGCCCAGATCTGGCTTCTCCATTGGTTCTGATGCAAGGCTTGGATCCATTCCAGACCTCAAGTTAGGTCTGAGCTAGGCTAAGACTACTGAGACCTGGTCTGGGGGAAGTTCTGTACGTCTATGCAGAACCAGAACCGTGTCAGCTGGCCCCTGGGCCGTGTCCTGATCTATGCATGTGGTACTGCTCAGGCCCACTAGACAGAGACCACCAACCCACAAGCAGCCGGATCTGGGCTTTCACCTCCAGCACGCTGTGATGCCTTATCTCAATATTATTACTACTACTATTAGTACTACTACTACAACTCACTTTTTTTCAATACGATTTACAGTATTTTTTTTGTTTTTTGTTTGTTTTGGTTTTCTAAGTTATGGTGATGATAGTGATAAGGACTATGAAGATGCTGACGATGAAGACGAAGATGATGATTATATTGATGTTGCATGGTAATGATGAAGGTTAAATGTAAATGAAGTCACTGAAGTTGGAATGTTCAACAGACGATTCTTGTTAAAGAATGCAAGAGGCTGCGATGTGGTCTGTGCATCTAGCTTCAGATAGTTTATATTCTTTCTTTTCTTTTCAAAGAAATCAAATATAGGGAAGAATACAGGAGTATAGACACAGAGAGAAAAGGGTTGATAAATTGGCTGTACATACCGCTAGCATATGGCCTTGGTTCTTGGTTTGTAAATGAACTTTTTGTAATGTCTTTATTATTTTGTATAAAACTTAGAGGAAGAAAAAAAGCATTTCTTTAAAAAAATGATTATGCTTATCTTTGTATTCTGGTTGGTTATACCCTCAGCCTTGGAACTTATAACAGTAAAGTAATACAGCTACCTTTTCTACCAACAGACAAACACACACACAAACATAAGCACAGACACTCACAAACAAAAACACACACACACACACACACACACACACACACAGAGAGAGAGAGAGAGAGACACACATACACACACACAGGCAGGCCAGCACTCACGCTGAGAAACAAACTACTGGTCACTACAACAAGCAACAATAAAAAATGGACAGTGCTCAGAATAAAAAATGACTCAGAATAAAAAAAATGTGTTCTTTCTGAAAGAGTGTGCTATTTATCACTTCTATCTCCTGTCTCTCCTCATATGTGATACTGGATGCTGTAACGTGTGCCCTGAAAAGTATTTTTGTACTAATAGACAATTTATTAGGGCACACCAGTATTATTTTCTTTAGCCAAAATAACACAGCTTCAAATGAATATTAGCTCTTCACGTGTGGCTAACTTTTTTCCTTTTTTCCACACAACTTAAGTAAAAAAAAAAAAACTGAATTAATAAAACATTTTTAAAGTATGCTTGGATGAGTGTTTCTTGTGATGCTTCTTTATTAGTGTCTACTGTTTCTCTAAGCAGGACAAACAATTGTCATTAGGTATTTAAGACTCTTTGCTCTAGACATAATTACAATAAACATTCTGAACCTAAAGTTCGAAATCAATGCGGTATCAGTGGCACACAATCATTACAATGAAACTACTGCACATCATGCCTAGTTCTTGCGAAATGACTGGTGAAAATGCTAAACGCTTTCCAGAAGTTGAAAACGAGAATGTACAAGGCAGCATGTTTCTTGAAAATGCATTTAAATTGTGTATTGGGTTCTAGCTAAAATGAAGCGACTCGGTCACCCACTAGATGGCGCCCAAACATCTTGTATTTGTTTGCTCATTAAATTGTTATTAGACTAATGAAAAATTGGTCCCGACTTTGCTCTCTTTGAAAGTAGGCTGCAGGCTATTTTTGTATTAAAGACTAGATTTAAAAACAAGTTTAATCAACTACCTTGAGTAGGCTACTTTGTTTTGTCCAAGTCAGCCTTCGCTCCAAAGCTACAGCCTCATGCCCTTGATATATGGTTTCGATTGTTGCTGAATGAAATGAACCGACTAATTACATAATACAATCCATTCTGCTGAGATGCTCCAGTCGTAGGGTCATTTATTTTCCCCTTGAAATTAACGGCTAGAGGGGACTCGTCGCTTGCGTGTTGACTGGACTAAGTGATGTATAAGCTACAGATATGCTTCCACTCCATATACGCTAATTTAACTGGTCAAGTTGCAGATCGACTGGCTGTAATGCGTTAGGTAGACTTCAATGTAATCGGTTGAAACACAGTTTGGCTATGGATGAGCTACAACTTAATGTATTATGTCAGAGGAAACCAGAATACTTGGCAACCCCTCTAATTAACGATTGCGCCGATACTAGTGCCAAAATACTGTGAGCAATTAAGGCTGCTCAATGGAGATTCACCTGGAAACGGCGATTCATTAAACGGGTCAAGCCAGCACAAGTCGACACGCCACTGACGCTCAGCTGACTTGACAGCGCCATGCGCAGGGTGCCTCCGCGCATTGGAGTGCTCGAGTCTGGCAGCCAGCGTCGCGTGCAGCGATAGTAACAAACGAGTTCTGCTGCTCGCAGCGCTATACGCATCCCTTCTTTTTTCTCCGCCCTACCCAGGCTGGATGTGTTCGATTGGCAGCAGGAGGTTTGCGGTACATCAGCCGCCAGTTAGGGAATTGCGCCTTTTTTCAGCGCGGTTTACGGACCGTCACCATACCTGTGTGTCACGCATTTTTCTTTTTTCACTCAATATCTCGGAAGATAACGGAATCGTTTGCAAGGTTAGACTTGGCGTTAACACTTAGCTAATTCCACACGTTCCTCGCCGTGTGATACTCAAGGATGTCTATTACAACGGTCTACACTTCATCCTTTACCTCACAGAGACAAGAAGGGTTTCCAGAGACCCTGTGATAGGGTGAAAGACAACAAGAACATTGTAACAGAAAAAAAGATCCCCATTTCGAGAGCTGAAAGCGGGAAGCCTGGAGCAGATCGCTTCAAGGCTGGATTTGACAGAGTATCTGTCATACTGCATTTTCCTCGAAACGGCCCCCTGCCGTCATTTGCCTCCTCTATTGATTGAATGGGATTGATAAATAGCCACAGCGCTGGCTAATTTTCGCGACAGCAATGTTATAGGGACACATTGGTCGTCTGAATCAGCCATGTGTTGAAGTTCACACTGAAACTCTGCAAGAGTGGACACCTTGGACCCGTTGTATATCGCTGAAAATAATATTACTGGATGTGTCGTGGATGTCTGTGTTTTACCCTGGATGGTTAAGCGAGATTAAATATTTGGATATTATCACCTGGATCGGATCGCGTTTTTAAATAGCTCGACTGACTATTTCCCTCTGTTCCGATTTCAACGCGAACATGCCAGTCAGCGCAATGCCAAGGGGTCGGTCCCTGAGCCCGGCGTCTCTTTCCCGGAGTCTCTCCCGGCTCCGAGAGTTTCGGACCCGGACGCGTATCATGCTCTCCCTCGGTGTCTCTCAGATGGTTCTGGGGAGTCTCATCCTGGCCGTGAGCTTCGCGGCTCTGGCCCTAACTACCTCTCCCAGGGTCCGGCACTCGTGTCCATTCTGGGCAGGATTCTCGGTGAGTAGGCTACGGCCCCTTACACGCCGCTTCCATACTGATGTTGTGGTGTTGGGGTTGGGACTGCACTTACAATGCTCGCTTTGACAGTTTTTCCCCAACAAACGCGGTAATACTCCTGCAGTTGCAGAATTTTATTCAGGGCCTTGCGAGTGTGCCAAAATGCATTGTCAGCAATTACTTGGCACGAAAGCTCGCCCTCTCTCTCTTCAAAAGTAACGCACACACATTCGCGCGCGCGCCTCACTGAAGAGTTCATTTTAATCAGTGGGCTTGGCGCTGGATAGTGGGATGTGACACTTAGACTACTAGATCCATGAAGGAAAATACCGTTGTTCAACCTGTATACGTAGCCATTTACAATTACAAAGGTCTGCGAGTGTTTTGGAAGTGCCACCTAAATAGTTTTAACGGAAACTTCCACTCTTAATTAGCTACTGACAAAGATTCATTTCTTTTGTGTGATATGGATGTTGATTCAGTGATGTCTTTCTCGTGGCAGTACTATACAAAGGTTGGCAATGCACTGTTGCATTAAGGTATTTTATAAGGAAAAGGTATAAGTCAACTGTAAGTTTTTTATTGTCTGCAGAGAATAAGTCGTGAAGATGGTGCAGAACCCGTAAAGAGCCGCCATAAGCTGTCATGTTAGCCTGTCATGTGGCATCAGGCTTAAAGATCTGAGTAACGCGGGGGGGGGGGTGGATGCCAGGGCATTGGCAGCAGCTGTGGCATGGCAAGACAGTTGACATCAGGTGGTGAGCCGATGGATGCCCAAGACCTGGCCAGGTGGTTCATCTAGGCCAGTGTGTGTGCGTATGTATGTGCAAGTGTAAGTGTGCATGTCTGAGTGTAATATTGTTTTTTGTACAGTGCGTGTGTGTGTGTATGTGTGTGTGTGTGAGAGAGAGAGAGAGAGAGAGTCTGCTTTTTTGCCCTTTCTTTTGCCCTACACCGGTTTTGAACAGTGACACACACGCAGGCACACACACACACACACACGTGCATGCTCACACACTTCAGGTGGTGTTTCATGTAAGCCTAGGCTTTGGCTTTGTGGAGTTCACTAACAAGGCTTTTTTTTCTCTTCATCCTGGCCTAGGCTGCGTTGTAGCCATGGCCTTTTGTGGGCCAACGTTTTCTGTGCCTTAAAATTTCATGGCGGTCCCTGTAAATATTTATGAAGGCGCACTTCCTTGATTCCTTGCCAGAGACCCCGCCAGAGCAGAGAGGCCGCACCATTAATTATAGACAGTGTGTGTGTGTGTGTGTGTGTGTGTGTGTGTGTGTGTGTGAGAGTTAGAGAAAGAGAGGGAAAGAGACTGAGAGAGCATGGAGTAGAGACTGTATTGATGTGTAAGGAAGGGAGAGAGAGAAAAAAAGTGTGTGTGCATGTGTGTGTGTTTGTGTGTTTATAGGAGTGTGAGAGAG
>JAGFZM010005764.1:3535-16618 GCA_017657215.1 Limnothrissa miodon
GCTTTATTTGCCAGGTCACTGATTATGAACTGTGCCTTTAAATACTGTGTGTGTGTGTGTGTGTGTGTGTGTGTGTGTGTGTGTGTCTGTCAGTCAATTAGAAAAAAAAAGCTTGAGGGAGGGATCTGCTATGAATAATCCTTCAACAGTCTCCAAAATTAACTTCACAGTCCTATAACTCAAAATCAGGACAAACCGGTAGCATCCTTTACTGGCTGGTTACCAAAACTTTTTCTAGATAAGTGCGTTCAAAATCTCCCGTCAACATAACATTTTGCAACACAGCATTCCATCTAAATAATGCAGATTATTACAACTGAAAAACAACTCTTTTGCATCTTCAACGTACACGTTGTTGTTGTTGTTGTTGTTGTTGTTGTTGTTGTTGATTGTGTGCTACCCCTCTCCCTGGTCCCAGGTGTGAGGATGCTCTGAGGAAGAACAAGGCTCTAATTGGGCCAGACCAGAAGGAGTATCACCGCGAGCTGGAGCGCAACTACACCAAGCTCCGCGAGGCCCTGGGCCCCCTCATCAACCGCAAGATCCCCCAGCTCTACAGACCCCTGCCACTGCCGTCCACACCCACGCAACGGTAAACACACACACACACACACATGCTTGCAGTTGTGTCACATGCTTACAACGCTAAGCACCCGCACCCATGCACAGAACAGCCCCTAGCTCTACAACACAACACAAAGGCAACAGCAAGTACATATCAGGGAAAAGACTTACTGTGCTTACATGTGAAAATGTGTGTATACACACGCACTCACACCCACACACACACACACACACCATTCCACCTTTCACTCATAGTTCAGTTGTGCCTCCTCACACACATGAACAATAAATGCTTCGCTCTTTTACATCTCTGCTAAGAAAATTGTGCACACACACACACACACACACACACACACACATAAAGAGAGGGAGGAGAATATTCAATTTCATACATATCTGCCCACAGACATCTGAGGCCCAGTGTGCGTATGCAGCTGTGAAAATAACGGCACCATGTTGTTTTGTGAAACTGTCAACGCGGTGCTGTTTTTGACTCGTCCTTTTCTCCACATACATCCGCGTCCGTTAGGAGTGTGTTGCATTGCTAATTAAACGCAGCATTCAAGTAGAATTAACTGACACACACACACACACACACACACACACACACACAAACACACACACCAAAAAAACTCTTGGCAGAGTGTGCTGAACAGAGACAGTTGCTAATGGTTCTTTGTGTGTTTGTTGACTATTTTGACAGGAATTCCTTGAGCAGGTCCAGCTTTCGGCGGGTGGAGTGTTGAGATTCGCACCAAAGTTTTTCCAGGAGTCTGGAGCTCAAGAAAACATTCTGCCGTCCCAGCCGCACTCCCTGCCATCACGTACACGGAGACAAACACACACGCACAGTCGCGCCAAACATATCTTTCTCTCTCTTCATTCGAACCCTCCCTCATTCCCTGGCTTTTCTGGCTTCTGTCCTTCCCTCATTCTGTTATCAGGCTGGCGGAGTCTTTCTCGTCTTTGTGAAATTGGAAAAATTCTCCACACTGTTTAGTTTGACCGTGTGTTGTCTCTACTGTACAGTAAACACAGTCTCTCTCTCTCTCACACACACCCACACACACACAGACACACACACGCTTTCCCTCTCTTTCTCTATGTCTGTGTTCTAGTCTCTCGGGGCCGATGGGCCGTGCTCACTGGCCAGCAGTCAGGACTGGGAATGAGCCCCTTTAGCTCAGTGCAAGGGTAATTTTAGGCTTTACTAAACTTGGGAATCCAAACACTCTCCTGCACTTCCTCCTTCCGCTGGGCTCCGTGTGTGTTTGGTTAGTGTGGCTGTATGCATGTACGTGTGTGTGTGTGTGTGTTTGTGTTTGGTGTTATTTTTTTAAACATTTGTCTCTGTGCAGTGTTTGTTCTGGCACTTAGTCACATTGAGAGTACCTTTCAGGGGTCTCTTTGTCATTCTTAAATCTCCAGTAATCTCCCTCTGCTGGAATTACTAATCTCACTGCCAGTGGAAATGGTTAAAGTTCTCTCAGCTTGGGACCAAAAATTGTACAGATAATTTTCACATTTGGATGCAGATCACGAGATGAAAATACACCACGTTACTCAAAAGGGGAGTTTCTTCTGTTTTAGATGAGAGATAAAGTACTAGCAGAAAATGTGCATTTGACTGGAATCACTTTCTGTGACAACTCCACCCACCTCCACACACACACACACACACACACACACACACACACACACACACAAACTCCAAGAGATGATATACATTCACTGGCATGTAATTATCTGAGCCACTGTCTATGTACTGAAGCTACAGTCCTGCCCAGTACTGATGTAATCTTTGTATTTAATACTGTAATTCAGCTACTGTATCTATGTAGCAGCTTGTACTACTGTTATCACTGTTCTTCTGTTTAACCACTGTTTGTCCAGACTACTAAACTCTTCTATTAGACTGATTATCTTAAGACTGTTTGTCCTGCAACCAAAACAAGCTTTTTTTTATTTATTCATTCAAATGTGATTTTGTAATAAACATCCCTCTTTGACTTTAACTAGTTTAGTTTGTTTTAATGATTTTTAGACGAATGTAGCTTACTTGTGAAAAGCATTTGAACTTAAAGGAGTAAAGGAGTGCAATACAATAAAACAATAAAAGGTTTTAGCAACTAGAATAGATACTTAAAGAGGCTCTCAGTAAGTTTATGCGACCATTTTTGTGGTCATAAAATCGCTTAGAAATCGTTTTTTTCTGTTAGACTGGTCTGTTGTGTAGCAAAAGGCGATTGAGCGCACCGCTGCACAGCCCTGTATAGTGAATACGGAACTTGCAACTTCTGAGGGAGTGTACACTACAGCAATACAGCTAACTGTACAAAGCTCCCACTACAGGTTTGTGGCGTTTAATGCAGGGTTAAAAAACAGACTTACTGAGTGCCTCTTTAAAACGTATTTGTTAATTTATCATTTTATAGTTGCACAAATGTTGTTATTCACCCATTCTCACAAATGAACTAGAAGGTGATTATTAGTTTAAAAAAATCTCTCTCTCTCTCTCTCTCTCTTCCACCTGCGTCCAGTTTTAACTTCAAAATAAAGTGCCAAAGCCAAGACATGTGAAGTGGCTTCATAGCCACTAATTTACACGTATATGCGTATGTAAGCCAGATGTTGAATTCGGCATGCGCTTTCCATGTTGCTTTCACGTGCAATTAATTTCCTGCGCCGGTGTGCCTCGCTACGAAGCCTAATGTTCAGTCTACCTCCGAGAAAGTACTACCACATGGATAACAGTCTTATGGCATGCTTTTTATTGCACATGTTTTATCTGGTCTTGCATAGCTAAACGGCGCGAATGATCATAGTCTTCAGCTGGCGAATAGCAAGATGTGACACGATATGGTTGTGGTGTGATGAATGATACACAATCCACGATGGGAGATGGTGACGTCATGTTCCGGGAACGGTCCGTAGACCACCCAATAAAACGTGAATGGAAAAGCATGGTAGGGACTTTTGACTTGAACTGGGGTAGAAGTGTTGAATATGGTACAACATTTGGTTTTACCCACCTATCGGCATGAAAGCGAGGATACAGATTTTGACAATTATGCGAATCCCCATCACACCTTTTAAAGGGGGCACACATTCTTTGTACACCCACTATTAGAACCACAAAAAAATTACTATGGTCATGTCCTTAGATGTGCTCTTCTCATCTTGATGCTAGTTTGTTATTTGCATTTTAGTTTCTTGAGCAAGACATTAAGAGTAATTCATTAGGAGCGGTCAAGAAATTAGCTCTGGCCCTTTAAATCAAGAGGGGTGGGGGGGTCTTACTCATGGCTTGGCTGCGGTGTTTTTGTCTCGCTGTCAGTGAGAGGTGCTGGCCTTTGAAATCAGAAGGGACGGTGAGGTGGTAAGTTAAATTCTATCCTTTCATATAAACAGTCAGTATAATATTTAGTCGTGGAAGAATTAATATCTGTAGGATATTGCTATTCTTTTTGGGGAGGTTTTTTTTGCGGTGCCGCGTTTCTCCATTGTCTTTCCTCTGAGTTTTGAAGTAACGGGGCTAAGTGTGCAATTGTACTTTAATCGGGTAGGTTTGATATTGAAATGTTAGGGTCATTATTTACGCTGTGATGTAATTACCAGTAGGTAGCTGTAGGCTACACAGCATCTCTTTCGAAAATGAAATGCCTCTCTGAGGAGCGCACACAAGGTTGTCCATAATGTGGCGCATGGTTTTCCCCGAATGGAGGAGACAGTCTCGGCGTTTTACGATCTATATGTACAAACCCTCGATGCATTTTTCAATAAATCTATTACTCGATATATTGAAGAGAACGAATAGATTCAGTAAGGAAACTTGTTTCCAATAATACACATCTTACGACTAAGCTACTTCTCGGCGAGTCGCTCTATTGTCGGAATGAGGGGTCAGTCAAAGGGTTTATCATTAATGCTGGCGATAGGACTACGCGCCAAATAATTATCAGAAGGGATAGAAACCTTGTTTGTTTGTTTAGGCGAGTGGGTCGACGCTTACTGTATGTGTGGTAAATTCTTCATTAAATAAAACCCCGTGATTACTGAGACTCAAGGGAGAGGGTGGGTGAGCTCTTTGGCGGAGTTTTCATGACTTCCAGATGTTCCTCTGATTGCTGCGCAGCACAGATTCGCTCGTCCGTCCATCCTGGAATGACCGTAGAAGCGACTGCTATGAGGGTGAGGTGTGAGATATGACCTTTCGCGCCGAGTGTACCATAAAAAGTTCTGCTTTTTTGATGAAACAGTTAGGTCTAGAATATGCTGAAGATACCGTTGTAAATATTTAACAAACACTTACCTGGAGTTTATCAGGACCGTTAACTCCAAGTTTCATTGTATGCCCAGGATGCCATAACTCTGTTGGAATGGCAAAGGTATCCAAGTTAGCCATGGTAGTTTTTCATGAAAAGGGCGTCTATTTCTTTATTAGGGTAAGGGCCCGTGAAGCAGTGTAACAGTGCTCTGCATAGACTGCATTTGTTGACTATTGAAGTTGAAGATAACTAGACCTAGGAGTACATTTGCTCTCTGTTGTTTACAACTTTTATGACGCGTTCAGATGCTTAATGGGAGTTACCCTATTGCTTCTGCCAGGAGAACAGCGGGTATGGTATGCATCTGTCTCACGGCTCCACATTCCCGATTTCTGCGTTTGGAACATGGGGAGCGAACGGGAGTGGAATTCCAAACGTAGGAATGCAAGGTTATAAACCACATTTGTATGGTGGGCCACACGCTGGGTATTTTAATGGTTTTTAGTCGGGTTAATGGAATTATGCCAAGAATCAGACGAAGCTGTGTGTAATTTTATTGATTTATTAGAGTTTGTGGGGCCCACAGAACGCCACTCTGCTCTGGTCCGTGTTGTCGGCCAGTTGACGATAACAATGAAGACCATGCTGAAGTTATCTCCGTGGTTATAACAACTGATGTGACTTTAGAATCTGAGTTGAACCCAGATTTAGTTGGAGGAAAGAAATGGAGGGCAAAGTGCTGGTTTAATGTTAATCATTAGTAAGTTCTTCAAATAGTCCTCAGTTTGAACATGGTGGGTTATCCTTGACTGTGCACTGATGTAGCCTACTGTCCCCTGACTGTCACCCAGCGGTAACCAAATATGATCAAAGGCTCAGCTCTCTGTTAGGTCATTTAACCTGTGACTGTCTCTTTCAGCCTAGAGGATGAATGGACCACAACAGCAGGTTGAAAGTCAAGACAATTATTAACCCCATTACTCCCATCGTTATTGGTCTCATGACAAATGAAGTTGTCCTCTGAGCGAAAGACCCAGAGCATCTGTTGTCTTTAAAAGACAGATGCTGTGTGGGGACAAAAAATACACAATTAGACCTAAGTAAATCTAATTTGTGATACCCATAAAGACTCCATGCTAATCCTATAATCCAGATGAGTAAGTAGCAGCTTTGGTGCAGATGAAGTTCGCCCCCGTGTGAAGGTTGGTCCCCACTGGGCTCCCATCTGTGTACCGACTGACTGAGGGGCGTGTGCTCCAAGCAGCTCTCTGTGGATAGGGAAGTATTTTCATGTGGATTGTAGCACTAAGGGAGGGTGGGGGGGTTGATGAACACTTGAACGTAAATTGGAATTTACTCTTTGATATATAGCCTCTCCAATCTTATACATTGTTTGTGTTAGCTTGAAGGAGCTGGAGGCGATGGACATAAATCAAAGAGAAACGAGGCTGCTTTCTCTCAGAGAGGAAACTGGACACATTTTTATCACTGTTCCTCCGCACTACTAAATGCTAAATACTCGAGAATGTTCTGGACTGTGCTGGGCTGGGTTTGGGATAAGAGATAAATGTCCCTCTGCCCTTCCCCTGGATAGCCCTTTCACCCTTTCCCAAAGTTCTCTACCAGACAGCGTCTCTCCCTCTCCTTTGTCCCAGTCCACATCCCTCACACATGGCGTTCTTTGACCACTAAACCACATTGCGCTCGGATTCAGACTGATTGCTACACAACGTGGTTGACCTTATCACTTGAGCGCCACTCTACACAGATTGCTCTGCTGAAGCGCAGGCTCTGGCCTGTGTCACAGACTAACCCCGAAACCGCCCCACCACTGCATTTTCCACAACCTCCTTTTCACTCCCTGTCTGTGCACTGCAGAGGCTGACGCAACACTTTGTCTCCGCACGAGCATGGCGTATTCGCTTGACTTCACCCCTTTCACGTTTTTTTAAATCCCATTTTCCTATTTTTTGGCCTTCCTGTCTCGCGACCCCACCTCGCTCGAGCTTCCTGTTGGAATATAGCACAATGACCGTCGGCAAGGCGGCAGCGGCGGGGGCTCTGATATTGTGTTTGTCTGACTCCTGTTACCGCAGCAACGTGAGCAGGCCACAGGCCGAGGGCCATTCCCTTGGTCGGGCCCTGCTGGCCTACACCTCTGCCACTTCAGCGGAAAAAATGGAGACGAGAAGAAAGTCCGTCCATGCAGCGCTTGGTCACTGATGTCTAAAACAGTTCAATGGGTTCCAGGAATATAGACCTCTGAGAGGAGGTTCTGTCTGACTTTTATTTTCCTTCTCAGCGTTGGTCATGGCTGCACTGCTGCCCTCCTCGACTCCAGTCTCTCCACGAGCCCGCGAGGAGCTGTAATGGCCGTGGCCCTGTAGGCTGTAACGTGAGTCACACTGTCCAGCCCCAGAAACATTTCAGAACTCCTAAGAAAAATGCGGCGAAGAGCACACTCCCAGATGAGAGAGAAAGAGAGTAAGTGAGAGAGAGAGAACGGGGCTCAAGGCTCTAGAATGTCCCCTGTGTGCGTGTGTGTGTGTGTGTCGGCAGATTGCAATCGTCCAAGTGTGACGGCTCAGGCTGAATGAACTGTTCTGTAATGGCCACAGTGAGCGTTCGAAGGACCACCAGCAGCCCTGATACAGACTTGACTGAACCTCCCTCAACTCCCCTTCAGCAATGCATCCTGATAAGCATGCCAGCTATCAGCAAGCCCACCTCCCCAAATCAATGCCGTCAATTGAATACGTGTTGGAAGCGTTTGAACATTTCTGTAAGCTCATCAGTCTTCTGACTACACACCCCCCCCCCCCACACACACACACGACATCTTGGTCAAACCACTGATCCATCTGATGGCTGATGGGTAAGAGACATTGCCTACTAAACACAAGAGTGTTCTTGTTTTAACTTGTTTATTTGACTAGGCCCCCAGCCTATTTTGGAAGTTTGTTTTGTAGTGTGGTCTTCCAGAGTGCTGCGGCTCCCCTACCACCCATTATGCCCTAATCATGATTAGTACATTTTCCATACAGTACTCCTGCGCAGTTTTGCTGCTCCACAATAATTAGTCAAGGAAATGGCCAATCTGTGCTATTTTCAGTGGCCCTGGTTTGTCTTCCTTGGACTAGATAGAGCCGCTGTTTTCTGTTGTTTGTCTGATGTGTCTCTTTTTTTTCACCCGGCGAGTCTGTGGAATGCATGGCCTATGATGGTAATCTTTGAGGAGGAACTCTTTTCATCTGCTTAGTAGAGATCTGTTGTTGAGGCATTATTCCCTCTCAGTCCTGATCTCCAGCCTAACTTCATTTGAGCTCCTATTAAGCTCTCATTTATCTACCTTGCCGAGTGTGGCCAAATAAGGTATAGCAAATGGCATTTACACTGAGCCCGGCTGGTGCTTTCCAAATCCGAGCACAGCATTTCTGCTCGTTGGCTTTTCTCTTTTTTTTTTCTAATCTGGAAGTTTCCATCAAGTCTCTCCATCTCTGTTTACCCTTTTATTTCATTCCACTTCTCCCTTTTCTTTTCTCTCTCTCTCTCTTTCTCTCTCTCTCTCTCTCTCTCTCTCTCTCTCTCTCTTTTCCCGCTCTTTCACTCTCTCTCTCTCTCTTACCAAGTGTCTCACTGAATATCCCTGAGTCTTTCTCTTAGCTCTTACTCTCTGTTCACACCATTCTTTCATTCTTTTGCCTGCCCCCCCCCCCCCTCTCTCTCTCTCTCTCTCCCCACCATGTGTCTCCTCCTGAGTGAGCAGGAAGTGACTGGGTTGTTTCTGGATCCAGAGGGACATAGAGATCCTTTTCCTGTAACCCTTTATTGCCTGATATCCCCACACTTTTATGCCATTGACATAAACCTTTACGCCCCAAATGAAAGTGAGCAGTCGAGGGCAGTGGTTTGAGAAGATCTCCTGGAATAAAAATGAATTACACACACACACACACATGCATATTTGTCCGGACCTCATACCGCATTCACGCATCACATGCATGTTTGACCACAGGTCCTTACGTACGTACTCAAAGTGCATTCCGCAGTGTAGAAGAAGCATGCTTAGGTCTGCATGGCCCAAACTGGGCACTGTGCTGGTGTATTCTGACAAGGCACAGTGATAAACAGGGACAACAGATGCCACAGTATTTCACAGATGGCACCATATATCTCTTGTGATGCTTGTGGCAGGATGCTCAGAGAAAAGGAACTTTTCAGGTTCTGATTAATTTGGATAAAACTGCTCTCCATATTTATTGTCTTAGCTTAGTGTAAGTGTATATGTGTGTGTGTGTGTGTGTGTGAGAGAGAGAGAGAGTGAGTGAGAGAGTGAGTGATAAGGACTGTATGTGTGTTTCTGAAGGAATATGACTCCACTAAAGGATCTTGATAGCCATTACGTATGTTTTTAGGCACAGTTTCCATCTCTCTCCCTTTCTCTCACACACACTCTTTCCTTCTTTTTTTTCTCTCCCTCCCCCACCCCCCCCCCATTTCAAACTTTCCCCCCCCCCCCCCGTCTCTGACTCTCTCTCTCTCCCCTCTGTTTGCCCCTCCCATTCCTCTATTAGAACCAGCTGTGGAACTTGGGTCTGAATGAATGGCTCTTTGTGATTTGGCTGCTGTCCTTCCTCTAGGCTCTGTTTCAGTCTCTCTCTCTCCAGACACAGCCATGACAAAAGTGTGGAACAATGCGACTTAATGTTGCCTTGCCACAGAACCCGCATGTACAATGACAGGGCATGAGCACCGCCTGTGTTACTGAGGCGTTTGAGTTGGTGTCGTTAAACCTCTCTCTCTCTCGAGTGGCTGGAGGAGCGCAGTTAGTTCTCAAGGGACCGTAATCACACGGGCATCTGGATGGTGAGTGGGAGTGCTGTTTCAGGATCAGTGTTTGAATGCCTGATACGTGGGAGTAGAGTGGAAGGGTGGTCGGGTGAGCCTGACCGGGGATCAGCACAGCTGCTCATGCTGGATGCAAGAGCCCTTCGCTTGAACGAATCCCAGCCCAGATGTCGGAGGAGCTGGAAGTCGCCGACGAGGCGGGAGCCGAGCCGCCGTCGTCACAGCACAAAATGTCACATTGGCTGCTGGGTCACGCGCATTCCTCGCCGGCAAGCCGAGATCTCACGGAGAGGGGTGGGGGGAGGGGAGGGGAGTGAGGGGGGCGAAGGCGTACGAGAATAACTAAGCCGTTATTGTGTGTGGAACTAATAAGCAAGCCCTGGGTAAAGTGAGATAATTCTGGAGGGGGCTGGTCCCAGAGAGAGAGAGAGAGAGAGAGAGAGAGAAGGAGGGAGAAGTGGATGGAGAGCGAGAACAAACATGGATAGGGGTGAGAAAAAGACAGTGAGAGAGAAAGAGAAGGAGAGAGGGGTGTGTCTGTTGTTTGGGCTCCAGGAGGGACAGATAGAGAGAGACAGATAGGGGTGAGGAAAAGACAATGAGAGAGAGAAGGAAGGAGAGAGGGGTGTGTCTGTTGTTTAGGGTCCAGGAGGTTGAGTCATGAGGCCATAAAAACAGAACACATTGCACAACATCACAGCTGGGAAGCTCCTTGGTGCAGAGCTCATTTGTTGTTGTTGTGGGATTCCTTTGGTGCTGGTGGTGGCAGGGGTTGGATTGGGGGTGGAGTGGTGGTTGTTGTGTGGGAACGTTCCAAAGCTGGCGAGGGAGGGATGCAAGAATGATGCCTTGTTTTCCTCACCAGGGAGGTGCGAGTTTACCCATAAATCACCTCTCTCCTCCAGTGAGGCCGGTGCCACTGTTGGGAAGCCCTGCTTGAATGCCTCGAATGTTGACAAACAAAAACATGTCAACCCCTCCGCGTGGCTTTTTATAAAGATGACATGTGGACATATTTTTTGGCTCACTCTCCCTCTGTTTTCTGTGTGTCCTGCGTTTGTTCCTTAGGGAGTAGGAGAGCGAGAGACACAGAAATAGAAGAAGCCGTCTGGAGAAGAGAAAACTGGGGGAGGAGAGACCTTCCCAGCAGTGCTGTGAGTAGTACAAAGATGTAAACACACACAAACACACACACACACACACATACACACACACACACACACACCGTCTCCTCACCTCCCCTCTCATTTACTATAAATCACCTTCACACCCACTGACTCACCTCCAGCCCCACCACCCCTATCTAAATATGAGGCACAAATGTTGTCCCAGGCCCGGGTGTGTGCGTGGGTATGGGGGTTGAGAGGAGTAAATCCAAGCTGAGTTGTGCTAAGCTGAGCTCTGAGATAAGCAAGCTTGAGGCCCCGGGGCCCCTTGGGCCCCCCGACAGAGAGGGCAGTGGGCCCCCGTGGGGTGGAAGGATGTGTTTGGAGGAAAAAGCCCAGCTGGAGGACATTGGTTCACCTGGGGGCCCCGGGCTCGCCGTGCACTCCACTGCTCGCGCCGTCGCCAGTACACATCTTACCTCACCTACCTTGACATTTGGAATGCAGTTGGCCCTTTGTGTAACTGAACACGGCCTTTGCGCCTCCAGACTCTGCATAGTTTTCAACCACACATGCCTAACAACAATGGCAGGAAAAATGTTACTGTGCAATATCTAGTTACGCCGATGTCGTGGGGCCTCGGAGTCTTTCGCGTAGGCTTTTTTCCCAGCGTGCATCCGACGTGATTGCAGCGCGCTGTGTTGAGTCACCATATGGTCAGAGTCCTCTGAAACGAGACAGACAGATGACACACACACGGTGTGCCTACTTGTCCCCGTCTGTTGTTGTTGTCTTGACGGATGATCTCAGAGGTATTATGTTTCAGCCAAAGACCTGACGTCCCCTTCAACCCCACCAAACCCCCACCCCCACCCCAAAACCTCCTCCCACCTCCCTCCCACAAAGCCCTGGATTTCTAATCTAATAGTCTGAGGGCGACGGGCTGGGCTGGGCCTGGCTGACTGGGTGGGTGGGGGTCCGCCCCAGAGGCAGCAGGCAATAGCAACTTCCGCTAGTGTGGAATGTGGGAGCGGGTGGTGCTGGTGCTGGAGGGGGGGGCGGGGGTAGAACGACAGAGATGGGAGACACAGCACGCACCAGTCTGGGGGCAAACGCACGCATTCCTCATCACAGCGGAGACCTGACACGGGGGTTGCACGAGAGAGAGGGAGGGAGAGAGGCCTTGGACCAAGGTCTGGAGGAGAGTACCACAGACATGGCTGCTGGGTTCACTCATTCTAGCAGAAGTGACTCACAACAAAAACAATCAAATCCAAATTCTTCATAATGAAAGATGTTTTATTGGACAGATGTGATTTTTAGAGGACAAATAGAAACATGGATCTAAATGAACACAAAGGTAAAAAAAAAAATCTATTAACATTGTAGAGTGTGCTGTTATTTTATTGGCTCACATAAGAAAGGAATGTGGAATAAGACGTCTAAAACACACATACATTATTTCTATCATGGGTGGATGGCGTTTGTGTTACGGCGCTGTGGCTGTGGGGCTCCAGACGAGAGCAGCGTGTGAGCGATGGTGTCAGGACGTGAGAGAGGGGGCGGGTGGAGGGGGTGGGGTGGCAGGAGGGGGCACACTGGTGGTCTCTGTTCACCGTCATCTCAATGAAACACTGTTTATGAACAGCCGGAGAGGGAGGAAGGTCACGCACGCGCACACACATACACACACACACACACACACACAAGCACACAATATTAGAATCACACACACACACAAAGACCACATACACATGTGTGGGTTTCGTCTTATCTACAAATATACACACACACACACACTCATCAAACACATTTATCAAACACATACGCACATGTGCGCGCATACACACACCCACCAAAACACACAGAGACATAAAAACACATGTGTCACTCTTTCACATCTGCACCTACAACCCCACCCCCCCCCACACACACACCCATACACACACACACACACACATACTGAGCTCTGCTTCAAAAAATAGAGGCAGAGCCGCAGGGCGGTCTAGCGAGTGAGGTGGAAGGCGGGGGGTTGGGGCCAGGGCTGTGTGTGGGTTGGGAACGTCGTCCGAAGCATTTTAAACGAGACGAGAAGAAAGAGCAGGGGAAGAGACGGGCCGCTAGAACACAGGAGGGGCTCTGTGTGCGATCCGCATTCGGATCTGGAGGAGGCCGGCCTATGGTGGGATGGATAAGGAGCCACTGAGAGGTTTGGGAAGGGAGAGGGATTGCTGGGAGATGGATAAATAAATAGATACTGAGCGAGAAAGAGGATGTGGTTGTGTGTGTGTGTGTGT